>BQNB010016493.1:33131-71529 GCA_026074375.1 Tanacetum coccineum
TTGTCAAAAATTTGTTTTAAGTCTTTCATTTACTCATTTTATTCATTTCACATCATAGTATGATAACCTGAGTTTATTTGATTCACTTTGGAAGCTACAAGGAGTAATAAGCTAATATAGCTTATTAAGCTTTTAAGCTTGGTTTAGAGGCAAGGTGCCACATTAGGATTTTGATTTGAGGTCACTCACTCAACAAGAGTGACCTAGGTTCAGAGACTCCATTCTCAGGTTTATATTCATGTTTTTTTTTGATTTTGTCATAAATATAACTTAATTCTTTAGCTTATTATCTAGACTTTGTGTGTGCTTAAATCCTGTTCACATTGTTTAGATAGTTTAAAGTTCAAAATGTTTTTAAGCTGCATTAGTTAGAATCATTAAGATTCACTTTAGCTTTAAATTCTTTCATTCAGTCTTAAAAGCTAGGAGAGAAAGTGGCTAATTTCTATAAATAAGCTGTAGGTTTAGGTGTTAAAATAGCTTTAATAGGTTAGAATTAGACTGAGTAGATATAAGGTTTTGATAGTTTAAGCTTTGAAATAGAATTTAAAGTACATTTTAAGTTTAGAACAAGGAATTTTCTAACTAGTGTTTTGGTTAAGGCTTATTTGAAATTTTTAAGTCAAAGTGATCTGTCCACAGTTTTTTAAATATATAGGTTTTAAGATTTTTAATTGTAAATAGCATTTGAAGGAGTCATTTTGTGAAATTTCAAAGTTGTTGAGCTTAAATTTTCTTTGCCTACCAGCACCAAGGCCTTTTGAAGTAAAGTGTTTTTTAGCTTTAAAAGAATATCATGGCAATTAAGAGGGTCACGCTGTGTGAGGTACATTTGAACCTGTAATGAGTATTAGCTCAATATTAGAAGTAGACCTTTAGCCTGCATAAAATTCCTTGGCCAATTGCATCAGCATCATCAGTTAATGCTGATGTTGCTAGCCACTTTTCTACTCACTTCTAAGCATTCATAATTAGATGTTAGAAAGTAGAATTAAGCACATTTTTAGTAGTCCATGAGTTTTACAAAATTCAACACTTAAATTTACATTTTCAAGCTCTTATGCTACTTAAAATTTTCCTTTAAAAGTAGTGCTGTAAGGGGCAGCAGTTAGGATATTAGCTTATTACTTTTAGACTCTTTAAGTTCTAGTTGTTTTTATCAAATTCATTTTATCTAGGTTAGTTTTAAATCTATAGCTTAGCTTATATTCAAAATTTCTGCTTTTAGGATTTAGAAATAAGCTGTTTAGCTTATTAGAAAAAGCTTGAAAACAGTTATAAGCTAAAACTTGCACTTTTCATTAGAAAGTTTCTTGTTATTCTTGTTACTCTTCTCTTAGCTTATTTTCTTTTTAGGATAATCTTAGTAACACATCACAGCATCAAGTACTTCTTATTGTTTCATTGTTCATACCAGTAATTAGAGCAAGAAATAAGGCCAAATTCTAAAAAAGCAAGTAATCCTTAGTTTACTGTATCAGAAACTAAAGAGTCTTACTTCGTGGCTAATTATTGAAAATAGTAGAAAGTCCATTGTTCAATTAGTATGAGAATAAGCTGTTCTATAAGTTTGTAGTTTTAAGTTTTTGCTGAATCTCATTTTTTCAATAAGCCAAAAATAAGCAATTCGTAGGGTTATTTTGGTAATATCTATATAGTTCGAGGGCACCCGTTTACACTGAAGTGTAATCTCAAGGTAGTACCACCGCTACATCCTTTTCTTTTCCTCTTTTATATTACACTTTCTACCCTAGACTTTTAAGAAAATAAAATAGTTTTAATATTTTTGAAATTAGTTTTATATAAATTAGGGTTTAGATTTTAATTGATCAACTTAGGGTTCAATTGGTTTATAAAATTTAGGGCTTTTTGTTCCAATAAATTTTTGCACCTTTCTAGTTTATAAAAATCATTTTTCTTTATTTTTCTAGTTTAATTTGTAATTTCTAGGATAATTAAATAGATTTTATGGTAATTTCCGATTATCTTAGAAAAATCATAAAAAATAGAAAAATAGTTGAAAACTTTTGTATTCTTTTTGTGAAAAATTTCTTTTTAAATCTAGTGTTTTTTGAAAAAATGAAAAGTAAATATTTTTAGTGATACTTTTAGAAAAAGTTTAATTTTGTTAAGTTATCATTTTTTCTTTAAAAATTCATAAAAAATATCAAAAAAGTTTAAAATATTCCAATCTTTTTCCTAAAATTATCATTTTAAATTTGAGTGATTTTTTTAGGCATTAAATTGTTTATTAGAATTGCACTAGATTTGAAATTCCCGTTTTAGCAGCTCGACGTTTTATAAATTCGCATTTGTTAATTTTGTTTGTACTTAGTTAATTGTATTTTAGTTTCTTGGTATTTAATGTGCTATTAAATTTGTAGTATAATCAAAAGTTCAAAAATCCTTTATCATTCTTAACTAGAATCCGAATATATTCCCACATCTCAATCACCGCCAACTTCGAGTAGGAATTTAACGACCGTGTATTAATTACTTTCCTAAGTGATTAATTACTTACGGTATCTTGGTTAGTGAAAGTTTGCACTATAGAGATATATACTAGACTCACACACGAAAACCAAACCCCTATAAACTTGCGAAGTGACTAATGAAACGTGAGCTATGGTTATGCGAGGGTAATGGGTCTAGCATGTCAACCAATTGTAGCTTAGACTCGTTGGTTAAATAAAAAGAAAAACGCATATGTATTGTTAGTATAAAACGCAACCCACACCTATAGGTTTGAGTGCATTATTCGACCTCTAGACGTTGAGCATAAAAGTGAACCTTAATTATTTTCGTAAATAGGACATGTAATGGTTATTTTTCCCTTGGAATCGCTAATTTTCGTCAAGAGATGAAGAAGTTAGAGGGTCTCAAAGTAAGGCGTAAAAACTGCCACTTTTCCCACTGTTTTAAACGCAGCCAGCAAGGCATTTTGCTCAAATTATTACGACACACCTAGCTACTGTTTAAACGAACCAATTACTGTTATTTACAGCCTATAGTGCCCTCTTTAATTAGGAAGAAAAACCATCCACTTTCGTTTAGAAACGAGCCCGCAATTCGCAAATGAAACTGGTTGTCTTATCATAGGTGTCGACAATTGGTCGAGCACCTGGTGTGCAATGGTCGCAATCTGTTTGCGTGTAAGCCCACCTTTCGACTCACTTTTGACCCAGTTAACGACCCCGACACACTAAACCTATAAAAGGCGAAATGTAGTCCAACTGACCTAGTTTACAACGGTACCTTTGTTTCGTCCTAGCGTTGAGTAACGAAGTCACAAATTGAGACCAAAACACTGACCTCGCAGTCAGCACATGCTGATAATAAAACCCCTTTATTTTTCTAAGTCTGAAAACTGTCCATGCAACACGCATACCTTTAGTCCCGTTTTTAAACCATTTAACGACCTCGTAGGGTAAAACTTAAAAGACGAAAGTTATAGACGACCTGTCCGAGATGTCAAATGTGTTTTTAGTTTTCATTACCGATAAATAACGAATCCATAAATTCATTGTAAAACTCCAAGTCGTCCAATATTAAAACTTAGTAAAATTTCACTTATTTGATTTGTTAAACGTCACTGTTTCGTCTAATTATTTGGCGCACTTAGAGACCAAATCAAGGGCTGACCTAAACTAACATTTTAGAGTATATGTGACCTAGTTTCCTAAAAGTCCGAAGTCGTAAATTACATACTTATATTTTGACCACGTTGACCCAATAAAGTTGACCATTTTAACATGAGAATTCGTTTTCAAACATCCTTATTTTAATTGGAGCTCAAGCACACACTAGGGACGAGATTGCAAGTATTTAGTTTTATATTTTCCCATTTAGTAATTATATATTAATTTTACGTAGGTTGCGGATAAAGTCTTTTGCATCGTTTTTCGTGCCACTACCTTGCTATTCCGTTATCATTACTTGATGTGAGTTTATAGTCCCCATCTTACTCTTTTTAACCATTTATCAAATCTCGGGGATGAGATCATGTTTGTTTTACAAAATGGATGCAAGTACATTTTATTTTCAATATTCTAGTTTGCCTAAGTAGCTATAACCCACTATTGCCATCATCAAGAACTTTAATTGCAATATGTAATTGTTAATTGGCATTATATGTGAGCGCGAATGTTTATAATAGATCTCTTTTGGGAATTAACATCCCCAATTTGGGCAAGTAGCCTTGCTAGTTTATACCGGTTGGCCAGAATAGACGAACGTATACCCTATTTGGACTCCATAATTAACGGGTTGAACATCTACATTGGGCATCATCATTTATATGTATTTGATATACATACATTGTTTAGCTTCAGTGTCATGAGCTTAGCGCATATTGTAATACATTTTTGTGATATTGTATTCATTACTTTATTACAGGGAAATCTTGCTATCCGCTTCATTAAATTTATAAACCTATAAATTCACCAACATTATTGTTGACAGTTTAAACATGTTTCTCAGGTCAATAAGGTGCAAGTCATGGATACATTGGATGGTCGTCTTTTGAAGTCATATCACTACAAAGATTTGCGTGCATTACATTTTGGGATATTGTTATGTTGTGAAATCTTTACATTATCAAGTTAAACAATTTAAGCCTATGGGATTTTGTAACAAACCATTTATGAAATCCAATGTATCATTTTTTAAATGATTCTTTTTAGAGGACGTTCTCATATCTTGTGCTATTGATCTATGAAGTAATACCCCCGGAACATCATATTCCGCTGCGACCCATTTTGGGGGTGTTACACATGTGGTGGTGGCCTTTAGTAAGAGTTTACAACTATAAATCCATGTTCTATATACACCTCAAGCAACTTAAAACTTCTAATAAGGGTAGACAGACATTGGACATCTTCCTCACATGCCAATGGGTACAACCTTTCATCTATACTACTCAATGGTCTTAGATAGTTATAAAACAAAGGCTAAAACTCACCTGTATAACCTAACTGTATAACCATCTTATTAATCGCAATCATGGTAAAAAGATCGATATCCACCATATCAAATATGTCGACATGACCATCGACATATCGTTTGCCTAGATACTTGTGAAATATTCCACTATGATGTATTCTAATCGAAAACATATTGGGTGCATTCTATGAAAATCAAAATCAAAATTAACTTTATAAATCGAAAATAAAACACGTAAAGAACACTACATTTGTTTTAAAAAATTAAACTTTAAGCAAAAGGGTTTCAAGTCATTACCATATGCGGATTCCAGTTCTTCAATCAACCGTTGTGTGGTGTTAGTCCATTTTCTTTTTAGAATCTTCCATCTCATTAACACCATTTCATATAGGATTTGAATGTAGAAAAAAAGTTAGGTCTAGGTTGTAAGAGAAAAGGGGTGAGATATGAGAGAATTGGAGGTGGAGTTGGGCGCGAATTATCTTGTGAAACGATAGGGATTAGATGTGTAGGGGAAGTGGAATAGTAAAAAAATAAAATGATGATGAAATGTGAGGTGGAGAAGTGTAAGGAAAAGTAAAACGCGTATTTGGTTGGTGAGGGACCAACGGTGTAAGTAACATTTCGAACGAAATTACAATTATACCCATCGTTTAAAACAAATAACAGAGAAAAATAATGACAGTTAGTGCTTAGGACCAAGAGTGCACCAAAATGACCACTCCCGTGATCATTTCCGCTGATTTTCAAAATGGGGGACCAAACGAGAAAACAAAGTGGAGTTCAAGGACGAAAAGTGTAATTTACCCTAAAAAGGTAATTTTGATATGATTGTCTTAAAAATTTGTATCTATCTATAAAATATCTTATATACTATAAAATTGAGTTTCCTATATTTAATGTGTTGTATTAATGATTCAAAAAAGCTAATCCATCCTAAATATTAATGAGTTACGTAACACTCAAATCTGGCCCATAATGCATAGTCAAAGATTGTTGCAGCCTAATTTGTGTTATTTAGATTTTTGGTATATAAGATTGAGTTTTCCTTATTTAATGAGGAGTATTTATGATAACAAAAGAATTAAGTTTAGGGAATACCAAATGATGGAGTTACAGGAATATTAATCAAGGAGTTACAAACCTATATTAAATGGTACAATTTTATATCTATAAATACCTCATCATCTCCATAACAAAACTCCTATCACCACCCAACCTCATAATTGCCGAACTTCACAACCACCAGGTGACGTCACCACAACCGTCGTCACCAACGCCGGACGTCACCACACCCGTCGTCACCACCGTCAGTCGTCAATAGCCCGTTCGTCAGTGTTGTCGTACGTCCCATAGCCGGTTGTTACCACCGAAAGCAACACCCACCAAAAGAATTTTCAAGTTTTGAGGGTTTTTGAAATAGATCTATATTTTTCAATTATAAATTTAAAAATTTAATGTGTAGATCTATAGGTTTTATGTGTAGAACTATGATATTTATTTGTAATTTTATATATCTATAAGTTTTATGTGTAGATCTTTTTATTTCTAATTCTATAAGTTCTATGAGTAGATCTATAAGTTTTATTAATTTTCTTTTATTTTTTCTAGCAGCCGCCACTTACCTAGAAAAAGTCGCCGCCTGTGTCACCAGAAAATTCGCTACTCGCTGGAAAGCCGCGGTCGCTGACTTCGTTGACTCGCCGAAAAAAACCGTCGTCGCCTGTCTTGCTGGAAAAAATGCTACCGACGCTGAACTACTAGCCGAAATATGTATGGTTTATCTTTTAAGTTGCTGATATTTGTTATAAAATCTATAGTAATATTTTGACAACTTTTTTCAGTCGTAGCCGGAATTTTTCCTCAGCCGCCACCGAAATCATCCCTGTCACATGTCGGAATCTGTCGTGCTTCAACCGGAAACTGCTTATGTGGCCGGAATATGTATAGTTTGTTTATGAACTTTGTTGTAAATTTTGCTTTAAAGTTATGTTATAAGTTGCCTGAGTTTATGCAAGTTTTGTTATAAGTTTTTATAAATTAACTTATTGGTTAGTGTAGATTTCTTTCAGTATTTTGGTGGATAATTTTTTTCTTTACTTTGTTTTAGTTTCTTGATAAATAAATTGTTACTGCATATCATTTGTAGATAAACTTGGTGGATAAATATTTGGCAACTTTCTTTTAGTATGTTGAACTGTGATATGATCCCGATCAAGCCAAAACTTTTATTATTGTTTATCATTTGTCACTTCCGTAAACAGGACATGATTTTAATGTCACTTTCGTAAACGGGACATGATTTTAATTCACATAAGTAAAAGTTTGATATTTCCCATAAAACAAGCCCAAACAACTCCGGTGCAACGCAAGACTTCTTTCAAACCCAACCACCAAGATATGAACTTATGCTTTGCTTCACATGATTAACAACAAGATTTTACACAAAAACAAGCCTGGTGCAACGCACGGGCATATCCAAGCCTCGTAATATAATATATTTTGGTAAAACTCTTTGCAATTAATATTTTTGAGGTGTCATCACCACATTTTAAAGGTATTTAGTAAGGTACAAGTAATCTATGCGGCACACTAAAGACTTCTTATATACACTTCAATAATCTGTATTTTTTATAAGCATTAAATTCGTTGTAACAACTTCCTTATATTCTATAACCCACTCCAATATCAATTCATATCAATTTCAAAAAACCCAAAACGACTTTACTATTCAAAATCAAAACAAAATCAAAATCCTGATTCAAAATATCCCTTCTAATGCAATATGCGTTTCAGAATCAAAAGAAAAACCAGTTTCAAAGGTGAATAATTGGTCTTCAACTGCCGTGGATGATCTAGAATTCCACCCAATAATTTCAGTAAGTTTTGATTGTATTGAATAGATTTGGTTTATATTATTGTTGATTGTTTTATGTTTATGATCTAAATCATGTAATTCAATTCAAATTGATTTTTGATTGTTTTTATGAATCTTATAGTTTTGATTTTATTGGTTTTTTAACCTAACCCAACAACAATGTTAGAAATCGCCAAATTATCACCACCACATTTGACCGGATACCGTTTAGACAGTTCTTCTCTAGGCATGATACATTTACTTGATCTAAAGAGCGTTGGAAAGAAATTTCTCCTTGACTTATCGTTAGAGAAAACCTCTACAAGCTTCCACCATGGCTTTTGATACGGAAGAAGACGAACCACAATTTGCTGACACATATGAGTATCTAATTTACACTCCAAGGTTTAAAGCTTCTTGTACACCTAAATGAAGATGAAGGGGGAGGCTAGTGTACTCTTTTGAAAGATGAATAATTCTTATAAAATGGCTCTTGATATGAAATTTTGTTGGTTTTCACATTAGATGCTTTGTGTTCCTGGAAGGGAAGGGATGATCCGAAGCTTAAGCTTAACTCACATGAGTATGTATCACCTTGTAGCGGTAGATCGGCATCAATGTGTAAGGTTCGAATGGATAGTGATACTCAAGACCAAGGGGAAAGTTTAAGGATTATGAGAAGGATTTAGTCTCGGAGGTGATAAAGCATAAGACAGTGGTTTATCAGCTCCGAGTTCAAAGCATTCTCACAATCCTTAAACTTCGCCTTCGTTGTCTTGAGAGTATCACTATCCATACAAATCTTACACACCGATGTCGATCTACCGCTAAGAGTTGCTACATATACTCCGTAGGGTACCAATTAAGCTTCACATCATCTTTTCCAACAACACAAAGCATATATAATAAGAAAATAACATAATACTAAGTATATCGTCTAAGTTAATTATGCATAATAATAAAAAAGAAAGGTGAATGAAAAATGACTATAAGTCACCAAGTTGACGATCGCCGTAATATTACAACAAACGTGTTCGCCCAGTGTCCTTCAAGCCTGACAATCATCGGTTGTGAAAAAATGAGTCAAGCAAAGCCGTAGGCCAAGGCAAGTCAATTCCAACTATGAGGGATCATACACCATCATTCGAACAAACGACAATGGCTCTTGCGTGTTAGCAACAGTAGATGGGAGGTCTCAATTGATGTTAATGATAGCTGGGGTTAGAAGAATTTGTTAAATATAAGGGATATTATCAGAAACAATGTTAAAAATATAATTAAAAGTGGGAATGAGACTTCCATCTGGTTTGATAATTGGTGTAGTTTAAGTCCCTTATCAAATTTTATTTCCCACAGAGATCTTTATGATGCAAGGTTAAGGGGTGATCTTAGAGTAAGAGATATGATTGTCAATGGACAATGGAGGTGGCCATATGAATGGAATGAGAAATTTCCAATGTTGAAGAACCTTGTGGTACCTTCTATCAAGAATGGTGTTAATGACAGGATTGTATGGCATGATAAGTTTGGAAAGGATGTAGCTTTTTCTGTTAGTGTGGCTAATAGGGATATGAATTATCAAGGTCCATGTGTACCATGGTGGAAGCTTATATGGTTTCCTCAGTGCATACCCAAACACTCTTTTATATTGTGGTTGGCAGTGCAAAATAGGCTTACCACTCTTGACAAACTCAAAAATTAGGGATATTATGCTGTTAATCGGTGCTGTTTATGCTGCCAAGATGCTGAGGATCTGGATCATTTGATGTTTAAATGTGAGTTTGCAAGTGAAGTTTGGAACAAGATTAGTGTGATTGCTGATATGCAGATTAATAGTACTGATATGAAGGTATTAATCCATCATCTTAGTGAAGCTGGTAATGGAAATAACATACAAAGTGTCATCAGAAAAATGGCATTTGCTGCAACTGTATATGGAATTTGGAGTGAAAGGAATGGGAGGGTTTTTAAGGAAGAAATAAGAAGTTGTGATGTAGTGGTTAAGTGCATTACTGATAACATGAGGAACAAGTTGCTTGGCATCAAAGTTAAAGATTCTGCCACAGTTAGAGAGGTTGAAAGGATATGGAACATTTCTTGCAACAAAGTCATGATAGGAATGCCTCTGTAAGAGTATAATTGCAGCAAAAGGGGTGTTTGGCTGGATGTATAATCTGAATTCAGGATTCTATGTTTGTTTTAGTCATTGAATCCAAGTGATGATTTCATAAATCTCTATAGGGGACTGCTACTTTATGGAAGTATATTACTGGATATGGCTTGGATATCATGCAGTTTCCCTTTAGAGATTTGCAGAGGGACCTGTAGTTTGTAATTAAGAACCTTTCTTCTCTTTTAATCCTACTGTCTCATTTGATAGTTTGAGCAATGTGTTGTGTAAAGAGGAGTTAAAGGCTATCCTTAATTACATAAGGTGGGTTTCCTGCTTGGCTGGAGGCCATCTTAGTGATGCCTTTGCTGTTGGTTCCAATTGGTGGACAATAGTAAAGGAAATGTAGCTAAGAGGGATTGTTTCCCTGAGCAACTCCTATCCAAGTGTACTTTTTACATTTGAATTTTAGATCTCAGTGAGAACAGGAGTTTTACCTTGTTCATAGTGATGCCTTTTGCAAGAGCCTCTTGGTTTAGAGAATGGGATTGTCTGAGCTAAGGTAGGGTATTTGTAAGAGGAAATGTAGCTGTGAACAAGGGTTTCTCCATGGATGCCTAGTTGTGATCATTAGTCTCCCTGGCTAATGATTAAACTAGAGGTTTTGGGTGATCAGAGGCTGTTATGGCTGTTATGTTTCTGATTACCAATTATCAGAGATATATAGCTCGTCAGATATGTTAGTTTGGTTATGCTAGTTTGTACTAGTTGTTCTCAGCTAGGTTGTATACAAGCTTGGGTGTGTCCAATGCTTGTTTTCTTAAGTTGCAATCATTTAATGATTTGGTAATATAATTTCTCCTTTTCACCAAAAAAAAAACAGTAGACGGGATCAAATTCCCCTACCCTGGCATGCATCCGACCTAAAAATATGTTACATTTGGATGATAGTGATACTATGTTACAACATCATCTGGAAGAAAAAGAACAGTGCGAATAAGCGTGTTTATGGCGCTGAACTTATTCATGTGAGTTACTTTATAGAACCGGCGTCCTCTTCCAATGTAGAATAACACCTTCTACATCCATCCGGATGAAATTGTAACATAGTATCACTACCAGCCACAGTTTTAAATTAGGATTAATTTCATATCTCCCCCTCTTTTCACCAATAATTTCATATATACCCAAATTACAACATTTGAATGCATGATGTACCACACTTTTGATGCATGTTTGGGTAAATATGAAATTAATAGTGAAAAAAGGGGGAAATATGAAATTGCCCCTTTAAATATTTCCTGTTCATTACACAAGTCATCTCGACTGTCCATCTTTGAAATTTACTTTCAACAAAGTGCAAAAGTACCCCCTTTCTTTTCTTTTTCGGGTTTTTCGAGTGTGTTTTATTCGGTTGTGATTTGAAGCGTTACGGAAGTTTATCGATCCTTTATATTTTTCTTGGTCATCTCGACCGTCCATCCATCGTAAAAAAAATTACTTTTTTACATTTTACTCCGAATAAAAACTATAAATTTACAAATCTTTTACTTAGTAAAGGAAAACGAAAAGTGGAAACTTTTGCATTTAAAAAAAAGAATATTTCCTTATTAGGTATGATGCTTTAAATTTTTTATTATTTTTGAATATATGTTTAATTAAAAAGCTTAAATACTTCTAAAATTGGCATTATTTTTGTAGAGAAATCTGATGAAACAAAAAAAAACACATAAAAATATATGTTCCAAATTTATAAATAACAAAATACTGAAAAAAAGAAGGAGGTAATTAATAAAACTTTAGTGGTTTAATTTTAAATAAATTGTATAGAGTTAAGTGTAAATTTATAAATTTACAAATTTTATTATGACTTTAAAAAAAACAAATAACCCCTTAAACTTTCATAACTTATAAAACTGAAAAAATAAAAATTAATGAAATATATTTAAAAAAACATAATGTACAAGCCTCGTGCTTGCACGGAGATTAAAACTAGTATAAACTATAGATCTATAAATAAAAACAATACATTCTACAAATAAAAACTATAGATGTATAAATAAAACTATAGATCTACAAATAAAAATTATGCATCTACAAATAAGAACCATAGATGTACAAATAAAAAGTATAGATGTATAAAAAAAGTATAGATCTACAAATAAAAAGGTCAAATTATAAAAAAGTGTAGTCAACGTACCACTTTTTTCTATTGTGTTAGGCAATTAATTTTTTTGTAAATAAATCATTTAACTTTGAATTTCGACTATTATGAGTAGTGGGTACTATTTTTTCTTATGTTTATTAACCAAACCAGTTAACCGTGAAGGGTAAATTGTGTCATTAACATTGGGCAAAATACACACAATATTTCGAAATTCAAAAGTTAAATAATTTTTTTACAAAAAAAATAGTTGCCTACACACAATAGAAAAAAGTTGTAAGTTGACTACACTTTTTTTATAATTTGCCCAATAAAGAATATAGATATATGAATAAACATTATTGATCTACAAATAAAACCTATAAATCTACAAATAAAAAACCAAAGATTATAAATCTACAAATAAAACCTATAGATCTACAAATAGAAACTAAAGATCCATAAATAAAACTATAGATCTATAAATAAAAACAATAGATCTACAGATAAAAATTATAAATTGTAGATCTATAAATAAAAACTATAAATCCATAATAGAAAACCCTCAAAACTTAATTAATAGTCATACACCTATAAAAAAAACTAAAAAAAATACCTCAAAACTTAAAAAACTCTTTTGGTGGGTATTGGTTTCGATGGTTGTTAGGCTCTCGATAGAGGTGACGTCAGGTGGTGGTGAGTTCCGGCAGTGGTGAGGTACGACGGTGACGGCTGGTGGTGGTAGGGCGGGATGGTGGTAGATGAGAGTGTTTTGTTAATGGTTCTCCAACGGAAGAGTTCTCTTTTCACAAAGGGCTAAGGCAAGGCGATCCCCTATCTCCTTTCCTTTTTATCCTCGTCATGGAAAGCCTTTACGTTTCTTTCAAAGTCTCAATGAATAGTGTTGGATTGTATCCAATTTCTCTGTTGGAAAGGAAAATAGGTGCCATTTTATTTTCTCATTTATTCTATGTGATGATGCAATGTTCATGATAAAGTGGTCTATGCTTCAACATGTTAACGTTCTCATGATGATGTTGCATTATTTCTTTCTTGCCTAGGGATTGAAAGTCAACGTTCATAAAAGCAGTCTTTATGGTGTGGGCGTTTGTCCTTCGGATATTCGTCGCATGGCTGATCATTTTGGTTGTTTAGCAAACAATCTCCCTTTCATATATCTTGGTATCAAGGTGGGTGCTAACATGAAGCGGGTTAACTCTTGGAGCGAGGTTGTTAATAAGGTTACAAACAAACTTTCTTCGTGGAAAGCTAAAACTCTTTCGGCTAGAGGTAGGCTCACACTTATTAAATCTGTTCTTGGAGCTATCTCGACATATTATATGTCTTTGTTTAAAGTTCCTGAAGGTATCCTATCTCATTTAGAAGGGCTTCGTAATAATTTTTTCTTGGGAGCTGATCAGGATGATCGTAAGATCACTTGGGTCTGTTGGCGTAAAGTGATGGCTCACAAGAATCAGGGAGGTCTTGGTGTAAACAGCTTATATGCCCTCAATTTCGCGTTGATGTTCAAATGGATTTGGCGGTTTCTTTCTTCCTCTTCGAGCCTTTGGATCAAGGTAGTCAAAGTTATTCATGGTAATTCTGGATCTCTTGAACATCCCACCTCATCTCGTTTTCATAACTCGACCTGGATTGGTATTGTTAAAGCTATTAACAAGCTTAAATCTAAAGGCGTAGACCTTATGAGTTTCTGTAAGCGGGTGATTGGAAATGGTAACAATACAAGATTTTGGCTTGATAAATGGTATGGAGATGTTTGCTTCAAAGAGAAATTTCATAGACTTTTTAATTTGGAGCTCCTCAAAGACGCTTCGCTGGCTCTTAAACTTCAAGATCCTAATGTCTCTCTTTCTTTTAGAAGGCTGCCTCGATCAGGTATTGAAGATTCCCAACTTACTGAGCTTTTACACTTGCTTTCTTCGGTGATTCTATCTCCTACTTGTGATCGATGGACATGGACTCTCCACGGTCTTGGTGAATTTTCTGTTAAGACAGCTAGAGAAGAGATAGACAAGCATGTTCTTGTTTCTTCCTCCTCTCCTACGAGATGGTGCAAGATCCTCCCTATTAAGATTAACATTTTTGTGTGGCGCATGCTTCTTGACAGACTCCCTACTAGGATCAACCTTACCAATAGAGGGTTAGATATCCCTTCTGTCTTGTGTCCA
Source organism: Tanacetum coccineum (assembly GCA_026074375.1). Lineage (NCBI taxonomy): Eukaryota > Viridiplantae > Streptophyta > Magnoliopsida > Asterales > Asteraceae > Tanacetum > Tanacetum coccineum. The sequence goes on from BQNB010016493.1 coordinate 47,372, forward strand.
AACTGCGGAGTTGAGGCCGAAACTCGCAACCATCTCTTCTTCAGTTGCTCGATGGCTTTGGACTTGTTTCGGTTGCTTGGTCGTTGGTGGAACATTCAAATTCCTAGTTTTGTTGATTCTTCTACTTGGGAGGCGTGGTTTAATGGTGTAATCTTTAGCAGCCTTCAAAAGCAAGTTTTTGAAGCTTGTTTTTTCTCTATGTGGTGGCATATCTGGACGTTTAGAAACTCATCTCTTTTCTCATCGAAGAAGCTTCTAAAAGGGATGATTTTTTATAACATTGTGTCTCATACCTCCTTTTGGGTGAACAATAGGTGTAGGAAGTTTAACATTAATTGGGTTGGGTGGCTTAATGACCCGTTGAACGCTATTGTGATGTAACCTCTTTTTAGTCTAGCTTCTTGCTAGCTCTCTTTAATAATACCCTTTCGTTCTAAAAAAAATACGAGAGTGTTTTGTGAGCTAAGAGTTTGTGTTTTTTAGTGTGTGCTTGGTGAGATGAAAGTGTATTTTTGTGTAGTGTATGTGTTTTGTGAGACGGGAGTGTGTTTTTTATTAGTTGAAAGATGTAAGAGATGGTGTGGAGTGTGGAAGTAAATGAGATGGATGTATTTATTTGTAGGGTATGTTTATGTGATTTGTTGGTTTTTTTTTTTTTTTGACGTTTGGGTGTTAGTTTGATGTGTAAATTTAGGCTTTGATTTTGATTTAGGTGTCCGAATCTTAACGTTGAAGGATTTGGTTTTGGTTGGGGATATTGATGATTTATAAGGGAGTATAGATATGGACCGTTTAGATTTTTACTGGCGACAAAGCCATGTCGGCCGTCCTTTGATATGTCCTGCAAAACTTACCTTTTTACAGTTTAAAGAAAGTGCAGAGTGCAAAAGTAACTCACTCACCCCCTATGAATGAATAGCATAACACGTCACTTTAGGCGTCGGTCGATCAGATTTAGATACGAAGGTGTGCAAGGTGTACTCAAAATTCATGTGAATTGTGTTTCAAATATTTGTTAAACTTTTATTTTAAGTGGGCGAGAGTCATATAAACTAATAAAAAAAAGTTAAAGCTAGTTTGTTACAATATATTTTTAATCTTCATATTTAATTATTATCATATATAAGCAGTTTTGCAAACGGCCTCCGCTAACTCAACTATGCCATTAGGACTTAGATACATGACGACCGTTGTTCCAATCTCCATACCCACTTTATTGTCGTTGTTATCTAATTGCGATCCTTTTTCTTTTTCTTACAGATACCAAAATAGTGAATTAACTTTTTTGTTCCCTCATAAATCTTGTATCTATTAGTGGACACTCTCTACTATGCAATCATATCCTTTTTCACCTATTGTCGCATCAACGCGCCGACACTTTTAACATGCATCTTCATTTTGGTAACTAACAATGTTCACCATTCAACAAACCATCCAACAATATTAGTGCCTTCTTCTATCGATCCTAGCTTAACTAAACCGAACCTAACGCCTCGGTTTTACCTATCTTTCATTCTTTCATTCCAACCGTCTAGTTAAAAATCGTAGTTATGTCTTTCTTTTTCGTATTTTTGTTAAATACTCGTTTTATATAACAAATTATTACGCATATCACTAGAACAAATCAAACTCGACTTATTTCTCAACTGCTGACTCAACACATTTTACCGTCAAATTAATCATATCACCAGCACGTATCAAACTCATTGACTCGCCTCGATAGCACGTCCGGAATAAAATACCTCCTTACGAGTCATTTTGTATACAAAGTGAAAAGTTTACTTTTCAAATACAACTCCGTACATCAAACCAACATTCATGTACGATACGGCATTTTCATATACCCTTCGCAACCATATGCAAGATTTTATGATAGCAAAAAATGTTCAAGTGTCTTGTCAATTAACTACCGTTTCAAACAAGAAAATAATCAAAGTGTCTTATCAATTGACTACCACCATTTTAAACAAGGACTAACGTACATCTCATAAACACAAGGTGGATTTCCTTTCTTTCCAAGAAACCAAGTTGGATTGTATTTCTGATATGGATGTTAAAGTGTTATGGGGTAACTATAAGTTCGAGTATACTATTAGCGAAGCAGTTGGGAATTCTGATGGTATTTTATGTGTATGAGATCCAAGTGTTTTCCGTAAGAGATCATGTTGTCCTCGGACAATTTGTTGCTTTATATGGGTCATGGTTTCTAATCAGCGAAGTTACTTGTGTGTCTAATATATGCCCCTCAGTCTATCACTAGATACAAGCGTTCGCTATGAGCTACATTTCGCCCTTATCCAGCCTTTGGGGATGGTCATTGTATGGTTATGGGCGATTTAAAGAAGTTAGAATGCAGGAGAGATTCGTTTGGGTTCAGTGTACAATTCGCAAGGTGCTATGAATTAATGTTTTATATCAAACTCGGGGCTCGTTGAAATCCAATTTTGAAGATGTACTCTTTTACTTGTTCTCTTCAGTCCGGCTAATAAGATGAGTAAATTAGATCGTTTTTTTTTGTTTCGGAGGTTTCCTCTCTTTAATTCCCTCATCATTCGGGTAATTTGTCTTGATGAGGCATCTCTTCGGATCATAGACCAATCTTACTTCGGGAAGTGGTCACTGATTATGGGCCTTCCCCTTTTCGGGTTTACCACTCTTGGTTTAGTTTATAGGGCTTCGATCAAATGGTGTTGGAAACTTGGAATAATATTGATCTTGATGATAAAAATAAGATGGTTCGATTCAAGAAGAAATTACAAATCCTGAAAAAGGAGGAGTAGCGTTCATTGGGTTAATGATTGCAAAAAGAATCAATCTGGTCGTCTTGTGGATCTCCGTTCCAAGCTGTGTCATATTGACAAAGTTATTGATCAAGGGGGCGTAAATGATGATATTCTTCTGACGCGGTTAGATTTATTAAAAAAAATACATGATATTAAGTCTTTCGACGCTCGTGACAATATGCAAAAGGCCTAAAGATCAGTGGGCTATTAGGGCGATGAAAACTCAAAATTTTTTCATAGAATCATAATCTAAAACGAGCGAATTTGGGCATTAAAGTGTTATGGTTGATGGCGAATGGTGATTATCTCTGTCGTGTAAAAGAAGAACTTCGTCTTCATTTTGCTAATCGGTTTCGAGCCCCGGCGCCAACCGGATGTAAACATAAACTATAACATTCCCTAATCGATTGTCTTCTGACCGTTGGACATGTTGGAGAGTCCGTCTCCAAGATGAAGTCGTAATGTTGTTTTTGTGGGGCTATGGAGAGAATAAATCTCTGAGACCAGACGGGTTCACTTTTTAGTTTTTTTTCAAAGTTCTGGGACACTTAGGATCTGATTTTTGTGCTGTTTGGAATGATTTTTCGACTCATAGTTCGTTTTATTTTCTAGAGGATTGGCAACTCCTCTTTCATTGCTCTCATTCCGAAAAACCAAGATCCTAAGTTCGTTAATGACTATCGTCCAATTAGCTTGATCGGAGTCTTTACAAGGTTCACCAAAATATTAGCCACGTTACACGACTTTCTCGTCGATCATCTCTGGTCTTATATCGGATGTTCAAACGGCGTTTCTTCCTAATAGGGCCAAAATTCACATGATGGCCCGTTTATCATAAACGAATTACTTTCTTGGTGCAAGCATAAGAAACAACAAGCCATGGTGTTTAAAGTTGATTTTGCCAAGGCTTATGATTCGATAAGTGGATTTTTTAGAAGATGTGGCTTAGAGCTTTTGGTTTCGGTTCTAAATGGTGCTCGTGGATTCGGGGTTGTTTACACTCTGGTATGGCTTCGGTCCTCCTTAATGGTAGTCCAACGTCCGAATTCCAATTTCATTGTGGGTTGAAGCAAGGAGATCCTTTGGCCCCATACCTTTTTATCTTAATTATGGAGTCTCTTCATCTTTCGTTATCTAGGGCCATCGAGGCAGGGATTTTTAAGGGCATCAAAATTGGTTCGTCTCTTAATATTTCCCATCTTTTTTATGCGGATGATGCGGTCTTTATTGGTGAGTGGTCTATTGCTAATCTATCTGGTATTACTCACATTCTTCATTGTTTTTCTTTGTTGTCCGGCCTCTCGATCAATCTTAAGAAAAGTCACCTTCTTGGAGTCGGGATTCGAAGTGAGGATGTTAATGCTGCAGCTTTATATTTTGGTTGTTCGACTATGAAAACCCCTTTTAAATACTTAGGGGTGGCATGGGACGATACGATTGGTAAACTTAAGGCTCGTCTATCTAATTGGAAACTTAAAACTTTATCTGTTGGAGGAAGGCTTACTCTTTTAAAGTCGGTTCTTGGGTCGACACCTATTTATAATATGTCCATCTATAAGGTTCCTAAGTCGGTGTTACAAACGATGGAGTCCATAAGTTAGAAAATTTCTTTTTCAATGGTGTTCAATGCGACGAGAGGAAAATAGTGTGGATCAAATGGGCCAAGGTTCTTGCGTCCAAGAAGTATGGAGGTTTAGGTGTCTCAAGTTTTTATGCTTTAAATAGGGCGCTCCTTTTCAAATGGGTTTGGAGATTCATATCACGGGATAATTCATTGTGGTGTCGTCTCATCATGTCTATGCATGGCTCCTCATTATATAAATTATCTCCGTTTCGTTACTCGACTTGGAAATCCATTATTCGGGAGGTGCATATGCTAAAGATGCGGGTGTGGACTTGATTTCCTCACTGTTATATCGTGTGGGAAATGGTTTACGCACGCATTTTTAGAATGAAGTTTGGATTGGTGACACTCAACTTAGTGTTATGTTTCCACGAATTTATGCTTTGGAGATTAATAAAGATTATACGGTGGCTGATAAACTGCAATTCTCGGTTACCTCTTCTCTCGTCGTCTGTTAAGAGAGGGGCTGAATCTTCTCAATTAGCGTCTTCAACATATATTGAAGGGACATTTTGACTAATATAGAGGATAGATGGGTGTGGTATTTAAATGGGGAATGTTTTTTCGGGTTCAAAATTTCGCATTCTTCTTGATGAATGTTTCTTGCCGAAAGCCCCTACTGCTACTCGATGGGTTAAATATGTTCCAATAAAAATAAATGTTTTTGCTTGGAAGGTTTTCCTGGATCGGTTTCCTACTAGATCCAATTTACAACATCGTGGTGTCCTAGTATCTGATCTTTTATTGTCCGCTTTGGCTCACTGGCCTCAGGAAGATTCCTCGCACTTGTTCATCAGTTGCAGATGGCTACCGGATATCGTCAGCTGGTAGCCGCTGGTGAATCTATCATGGACGCCCCTTGAGTTCATAATGCTGATTGCTTAATTTTGTTCAATTCCAATCAGATTAAGCTCTAAAGTTAAAGATTTAGGCTGAAGAGTTTCTTTATATAACTTGGTGGAAGCTATGATGTTTTCGTAATCAGTTGCTTTTCTCGTCGAAAGCCCCTCGAAAGATGTTATTTTTGACGATATAGTTTCGCCGCTCTTTCACTTGGTGCCCTTTTCTAGATTAAAGAAGTACTTTTAGTTGGGATAGTTGGTTGCAACACCCCTATTTGATCTCTTTGTAATTCTTTTTCTAGCTTCTTGCTAGTTGGTTTTATAATAGTTGCCGTTCTAAAAAAAAGTGTCTTATCAATTGGAGGCGCGAGTGAGCCACAAAACATAGTAAGGCAATGCATGTGTTCAACCGATAGAAACAATTACTAGTATATGATCTTTGGTTTTTGAAACTTTTTTTTGTGCCGTCTGTGACACTTTATTGCTTAGAATATATAAAACATTACAAGTGTATAGTGTGAAATTGGAATGAACACAGCACATTATGAAGATTATTAAGGAGAAAGATCTAACAATTTATATAACCTAGCTGCATGTATCGACATTTTCCTATGTGAGACTGATACCACAAACAAGAACGGGATGACAAGGATAAAAGATGTTCAATCATTTCATAAGAATCATTATGAATCTCTAATATGAGGTAAGTTCCTCTGCGCGCCTCTGGAGTTCAGCTTCCTCCTTCAACAGAAATGAGAATTGATAATAGATAGAATAAGAAGTTTACCTAGTCAAGAAACACACCTTCATTAACTTGACCATTATCCTTGCCAATGCGGTTCTTGTCGTCATCGTCATCAGATAATTCAGACCCATTAACAGATATAATGATCAAGAAGACGAGAATGACACATTGTAAATAAGTAGTGACATGTTGTAAAATACTTACTAAAATGGAAGTAAAATTCTTTGAAGTTAGTTTTGACAAAGGGTATGTAATTAACTTAAAGTTAGAAAGGAATTTTTATTGCAACTATAATTCAACTCCTAAATAGCTTGATAATCAGAAACATCTGTTTCTCTAAACGGTAAAAGCTCATTATTGTGACTTCAAGTCACAATAAACAGATATTTGATCTCAAAAGAAACCCCATACACATTCCCAAAATGCAAACCTCAACATAAAGCATAACCATAATGTGATAGTAGAACCTTTTCAAGTATCTTGAGCATCAAATTTCGCACGAAGAGATTAGCCACCATTACTTAAAAACGGAGTCACAGTCGTTATAATTGTTGGGATTTAAAAACCTAGGTAACTAGTTTAGCCACGAGTACGCAGCGGATAGGACCTAGTAATAGCATATGGTTAACACAATTAAAAGGTAAAAGAAACGCGTACCTTTTGTTAATATGATCAAGAAAACGAAACAAGCCTCTACGGTTGCTCACACAATCACGTCAACCGAATGTATTAAGCTATGCTAGGCTTAACTTCCCAACGAAACACCTTTGTATTCTAACCGAATACCAACGCACCAATTAGTTATAGTACCGAAAACCACACAACCGAATAGGGTTTTATAAAACCACTAATTAATAACACGAATTAACACCTTGGACCGAATAAGAATCAAAAACCCGAAACCTTCGTTTGATCTTTTCTGTCTTCGAACTACTATCACCTCGAACACCTTGTGTATGGAACTAGTAATCGTCAATCAGGGAATTACAAGTTGTATATCAATTAAACCTTGGAAAAGATTAATCGAATATAGTAATCAATGAGGACCAAAAATCGCAAAAACCCTTGAATGGTTTCTGTCGAACTCGGCTGGAAACAAAGAGAAGGAAAACGAATTCAAGAGAAGGTTTATTAGAGCTAGTAATGTCGTGTGAATGAGCTTATGGGGTGATGGGTATTTATAACCCATTATCCCTAGCCAAATTCAACTAGGATACAAGTCCTAGTCCCATCACAACTCTCTTGTTCTCCTTATCAACCAATTAAACAAACACCCCCTCTTAATCCTCCTTAGGAAACCGGCCACCCTTTGGGATCAGGTGTTGTTCATTTATAGTCCTTGTGATTTATATAAACATGAAGTATAAAAACATTCTCCGTGATTAACGTGTGTGCCCCAATAGGCTTCACTTATAACGTAACGTATTCGTGCTTTTCGACTACCATAATTCAACAGCTCCGCACTTGGGAAGTCGGATTAGCACATAACACTCATACCAAAATTGGCAAAGTCTAGCAACCCACACATATTTTAGTTTTCATTAGAATCTTATAAAATAAGAGTTTCAAAAAATCATCGTCAGTTATTAAGGTTATAAATTCCTATAGCTTTAAATCATCCCTTAGTTACAGATACCGTAAACCATGGATAAGGATCCTAAGTCATTCCATATAGTTTAACATTATGTTCTCGTTATATGAAAAAATTCAAATATACCAATGTAATCAAGAATCATCTGCATTACCCTTTGGGAACGGCCATTCATTATCTGATTAAATCTGGAGAGGGCCCAATGGTATCTTTCTGCACATATCAAGTGGAGGAACAAATCCTTTATTGACTACAAGTGTTGTGGATGCTGCTTCACATACACACCAAAAATAGCTTTTTATAACTACCTATGTTTTCAGACACGTATGGCTATAATCACAAGTGATATCCAACACCTACAGAACGTGCTTGCATCTCAAGTCTAAGGACAATTCTTTATCAACCATTTATCGACAATTTACTCATGCACATAACGGATCCAAAAGTAAATGATCGAAAGTTGGGGTAACCAGTATGCATCCCTTGTGAAATACATATGAAGTTTTGGTGGACCCAGCTCATAAATTCAACGAAATATAACCAACACTCACATTTGCCTTACATAACATATTCCCATATTGTTAACCTGACAATGGACATATTTTAGAATGAATGAATCAATCAAGGATTAAACATGCCAATATAGAATAACAGTTGTTATATGAATGAAAACAAAGTCCAAGTAACATTATTCATCAGAAATTAAAAAAACTGTCTTACAATTCCAAATTATCCAAATACAAATCAACAACAGAGTTACATGAAATACTAGCTGGCAGACAATCCGATATTCCTATTTAATTTTCGGAATGCTTAGGGAATGCCAAAGCCTTTGTGAATAGGTCAGCTAAATTATCCTCTGTGTCAATCTTTCTATCCTTACATCGCCTATTCATGGTCTCGCGAAGATAGTAGAACTTTTGCGCGAAATGTCTAGCACCTTTAGTGACTCCATCATCTTCTTATTGCTAAGGCTTCCCAGTATTAACACAATACATACATATAGGGGGGGGTCTTCAATTGTGGGGACAATGCCAAGCCCAGAAATGGATTAAACGAATCCATACAGCTCTAGTCCGATGCATCAAAAGCAGCGATATATTCAGCATCTGTAGATGAGGTTGCAAAAATACTTTGTTTTGTACTTTTCCAATCGAACAGCACCTCCCTTTAGAAAAACATCATATCCAAGTCTGCGACTTTAGGTTGTCACATTCGTCAGATATCCCAGCATCAGTGTAGCAAGAAACTCTGAGGGCCCCTGTCGATTGTCAAAATAACCTCCATATACCAGAAACATATCCTTAGTATTGCGAAGATACTAAGAATATTTTAACAAGCAGTCCAGTGATATCCTTCACCCGGATTACTGTTGAAATCGCTTGCATGTTTTGTGCAAACGCAAACATCAGGACTAGGACATCGCACAAGCATACATAATAGAGATCTATTGCCAAGTCGTAGGGATATTCTGCATGCGCTGTTTCTCAGCAGGCGTTGAAGCACCTTGTGACTTACTCAATTTAAGCTTTTCTTGCATTGGGATCGTTCCACGTTTGGAATTTTCCATATAAAATCTTTTCAAGATTTTCTCAATGTAAGCACTTTGATTTAAACCAATTAACCGCTTTGACCTTACACGGTAGATCTTGATTCAATAATGTATGCAGCATCCCCTAAATCTTTCATAGCAAAACTTCTTCCAAGATAGGATTTTACATCTTGTAACATTGGAATGTTGTTTCCCATAGAGTAATATGTCATCGACATATAGAATTAGGATAGCGACATAACTCCCACTAAGCTTTTAGGTATACACAAGGCTCTCAGGATTTTTAGTGAAACCGAATTTTCTATGATTTCATCATCAAATCCTTTTCCATTGCCTTGATGCATGCTTAAGTCCATAAATGGAACCTTAAGTTTGCATAACAGGTTATGAGATTTGGATTCACAAAACCCTCAGTTGCACCCTATAACTACTTCAGAAAGATGTCCATTGAGGAAGGCGTTATTGACATCCATATGCATAACTCATAGACCATAGTACGCGGCTATAGCTATGATAATCACTTATAGCTCTAATGTCTTAGCAACAGGAGAAAAGGTGTTCTCATAATCAACTCCCGTAGGATTTGATGAAGCCCTTTGCTACAAGACTAGCTTTAAAGATGTATCTGCCACCATCCATGTCATTCTTTGTTCATTGAAAAAGCCACTTGCTACCAACGGTGTAGCATTGGGAGTAAGCACAACCTGAAACCCATGACTCATTGTCATTCATGTATTGCATTTCCTTCACATTCATCGCATCAAGCCATTTCTTGGATCAGGATCCAGCATGCAGCTCTATAGTTAGCGGGTCACCGAGATCCCCCCTAACACATGTTCCTAGTATCGAGTGTACAAACACAATCGAAGTCTGTGGGCAAGCTTCCTTGGGACCAACGAATGGGGATTGGATATCACTTTGAGGTTCTCAATTTTCTTGATCATCCTCTTCGGATTTAAGCTAGTGTCTACAGAAGGATTTGTACTTCCTTCTTGAATTTCTAACAAGATCTTCTACACTCCCACTTCATCATATCCAAGATCTAGACTCAAAGAACTCAGCATTCCGAGCAACAAACACTTTATTCTAGATTGGCTGTAGAAAGAATATCCCATTATTCCTTTGGGAATCCCTATGAAGATACTCTTAAAAGATCTATGATTCAAAGTTTGTCAGGTTTTGGTAAGTGTAATCAAGCTTAACAAATGCCACACGACCCCAGACTCTTAAGATAAGACCGCTTAGGGTTCTTGCCCATGCCATATCTCGTATGGGATCTTATCAACATCTTAAGATGGAACCAATGTTGAGAAAGCCGTGCAGCAGTCACAAGGGCATAAACCCAAAAGGACTTTGGTAAGTAAGTATTGCCACATCAATGATCGAACCAGTCTAGCAGTGTTCGATTACTACCTCACTTGACACAAATTCATTGTTTCTTGCGTGTAAGGAAGGAGAGCGATGGCAATGTAACCCCTTGCTCCTTAGATGAACCCAAACTCTTACTCCATATATTCAACTACCCCACAAAAACACGTGACTTAATGGTCTACCCCATTATGGTTTTTCTACCTTCCTTTGAAAACCTTAACGTTTTCACACACTCATGTTCAATAAGTTTCAGCAAGTAACAATAACCATAAACCGACTGTGAAATCGTCAGTGAAGAAGAAGTAGCTAGCTACCGTAGTCTGACACTATTCTAAATGGGCCACATACATCGGTGTGTATTAGTCCAAGTAGATCTTTAGCCCTTTCCACTTGATGTGAATAGGGTTTTCTACCATCTTACCAGACAAGCATGAAACACATTTTCCTAATGACTCAATGTCAATAGAATTGAGAAGTCCATCATGTTGCAACTTTTCAATGCGTTTCTTGCTAATGTGTCCAAGACGACAAGTGCCACAAGAGAGAAGAGTCTAAATTAATTTTGGCTCTTTTATTAGTAATTGCATACATAGAACTATCGTTTGTATTAGAACAAGACATATCAATTTCAAAAATGCCATCCCGTGGAACAGCCATAAAATAAACTAGATTATCCTTTGAAACTGAAATAACATTGTTATCATCAAAACGATTAACAAATCCATCGTCAAACAAACGCGAAACTGAAATAACACCTCTAGTGATAGAGGGAGCATAATGACAATTGTTCAAGACAATAACTAAATCCATAGGGAAAGCACAAAATTGATAAGTTCCAATTGCTTCAACGGCTGCACGATGACCATCGCCCACGTACAGACTTAAAGCGCCTGGTTTCAGCTTCCTACTTCCCCGTAGACCCTGAGTAGTAATACAAATATGAGTACCACAACCAGTGTCATAAATCCAAGATTTACTAGGGAATGAGTAGAGTTCTATGGTGAAAATACCTGAAGCGCTAGCTCCCTGAGGTAGCTTCTTCTTTTTCATCAACTCGGTGAAGAAACACGGTACAATGTTCCTTCTCCAGTGCCCAACTTCGCACAATGGTGACAGATGGCGTCCTTTGCTGGGTTTAATCCTTCTAGGTGGTGGAGAAGTCTTAGGCCTTAGGAGCAAATGGAACATTGTTATGAGCATAAGCCCATCTTGTTCTTTTCCCTTTAACCTTTTACCTCCTTTACACAGCTTTTGTGCGGTTTTTAATCTTTGGCTTTTCAAACCCTTCCTGCTCTGTATTGCATGAAGTTGCAGATTAGCATCTCTCTTTGGCACGATTCATCATGCAGCTTAAGCAAGGCATGTATTTCATTCACGGTCTTCCCCATGCCTGTGCATATTGAAATTCCTGCACGAAGCTGGTAAAAAACCATATTTAGAAAGACTAAGATAAACTCACCTGCAAAGATTTTGAACCAACAGGTTGACCGAGTCGCTCCAATATTGGTCAATGTAGCCCTTCATCTAAAGACCCGTGGGAGCTAACCGATTGACCCTCCTCCTGCTTGCAAGTGTGAAATTCTCTCACAGTCTGCAGAAGTTCCTGTTCAGCTTGTTTGGAAAACATAGCTTTTAGTTCCTGGAGCATGTCATAAGCACCAAGATGAGCTAGATTCCTTTAGATATCTAGGTTCATGGTCAACAACATAAGTAACAGCAACTTTCCCCTTTGCCCTTTAAACCCTGCAGCGTAGCTGGCACGGTCCCTCAGGAGGAATTAGCAACTCCAGGTATTGCACTGTGGTGAGCAGTAATAGGATGCTCAAGGTAGTATTCCTTGTCCCTTCAGTTGAAATTACCAAACGTAGTTTGTCTTACCAATGCAATGAGAGATAGGGTTCCAGTGAGTTTTTGTTTCTGCAAAAAGAAAACTGCCTGAATACGGAATTGTTTCCGACTGAGGTATTCATCTACAATAAGAAAATTTTCAAACAATAAAGTAATATTCGATAATAAAATTCATAATAAATTAACTACCTATTAATTTACTAATAAAGACTAAGATCCAACTTGCAGTCCCACTTATATACCCAAGGTCTACCGGTATGTAAAAAGTGGGGCAAGAGTAAGCGCGAGCGTTAATGCAATTTAATGCAACTCTTAGATTTATGATACTTGTTAGCAACAAAATCAGCTTGTAAAAATGTTAAAATATCATGTTTAGTAACATCTTATCCTCTGGACAGGTGTCTACCAAGAGACCTCGAATAAGTCGACCAAATGGACGAGAACGATTGTGTGAAAATCGTCCAAGCGGTCTGACCCGTATACGAAATGATCCGACCAAGGGTTGTGGCGATATGGAGGATCCAAGGGTCAGACCAAGAACTCAATACCAATTGCACGTGTACTACTTGGGTGGCATAGGACTTAAAATTTTTTACTAGGGGTATTCACAAAAAAAGTGTCAAAAAACGTGTACAACTAGAAGCATGTTAACAGCTTTGTAACACTTGTTTAAAAACTTTAATAAAGACACTGGTAGAGGACAGATCCATGGTTCACGGTAACTCCAATCGAACACGCAAAGAAGCGAGAACCAGGTCAGCGCGAAGCGTATTAAAAACCTAATTTCTTTAGGAATTTACGTAAAAACAACGCCGCCTTAAACTTCTCTTTGTAGTCTGTTCTATGGATGCGCCGGTACTTCCCATGAGTCCATAGCCGACACCAGTTATTTAATTTCAATGAAAAACAAGTTTCAAGTAGTTTAGTCTTAATAATTTTTACAAAAACATTTTCCCACTATACAAATGGTTGGTCACTAAGGCATGCATTTAGCGTGTAAAATTATATAAGACTTACATTTACATCATCTTTTAGTCATAATGGCAATTAAAATTTGGCGCGTAAACATACTCTTTAGAGACATTAAATAATCATGCATATCAAGGATTCATAATCAAAAGATGACATTAAGCATACATGTAAACATGTAAAATCCGAGTTCTCTCGCGAGTCTTCCCCAAATTAGGGAACCATAAGACCCTCACTAGGTTTTCTGCTAAAGGTGCTTCTCGAATCGCCCCATTCACCACATATTGATTTGATGTGTCCACATTAAGCGAAATAGTCAATTAATTAAAGGAAAGCATGCAAGCTAAAGTAAACAATATTTAATTTTCCTTTAACCTATATTAACCTTTAAGTTATTTTATCAAGGATCAATATCTACTTATTTTATTTATCTTATGGCAATAATCTAAATATTGTTGTCATATTTCTAGTACACATAAATAAAAATATTAACGACAGCAAGATCATAAGACTATGTTTTAAATATAGGCATTAAACAAGGCGCATATTATTAAAACAAAGCGGTAACACATAAAGCTAAAACGAGGATGGCTCGTGATGCCACTGTTGGGATTTAAAAACCTACGGTAACTAGTTTTTAGGTCCACGAGTACGCGCAGCGGATAGACCTAGTAATAGCATATGTATAACACAAATAAAAGGTAAAAGAACGCGTAACCGTTTTGTTAATATGATCAAGAAAACGAAACAAGCAACTAAAATAATTGCCTCTACGGTTGCTCACACAATCACGTCAACCGAATGTACTAAGCTATGCTAGGCTTAACTTCACTAACTAACAACCTTTGTTTTAACCGAATACCAAACGCACCAATTGAGTTAGTACCGAAAACCACACAACCGAATTAGGGTTTATAAAACCCTAATTAACCGAATTACCCTTGGACCGAATAAGAGCAAAACCCGAAACCTTTGTTTGATCTTTTCTGTCTTCGAACTACTATCACCTCGAACACCGTGTGTATGGAACTAGTAATCGTCAATCAGGGAATTACAAGTTGTATATCGATTAAACCTTGAAAAAGATTAATCGAATATGGTAATCAATAAGGACCGAAAATCGCAAAAACCCTTGAATGGTTTCTGTCGATCTCAGCTAGAAACAAAGAGAAGAAAAAACGAATTCAAGAGAAGGTTTATTAGAGCTAGTAATGTCGTGTGAATGAGCTTATGGGGTGTATGTGGTTTATTTGTAAAACCCATTATCCCTAGCCAAACTCCACTAGGATACAATCCTAGTCCAATAAACAAACTCTCTTGTTCTCCTTATCAACCAATTAAACAAACACCCCCTCTTAATCCTCCATAGGAAACCGGCCACCCTTGGGATCGGGTGTTGTTCATTTATAGTCCTTGTGATTTATATAAACGTGAAGTATAAATACATTCTCCGTGTATTAACGTGTGTGCCCCCAATAGGCTCACTTATATTCGTAACGTATTCGTGCTTTCGACTACCATAATCCAACAATAATCTCTTGTTTTATCACATCCATGCTTCTCACCAGTTTCTGAATCTTCTAGCTCGCCAAAGACGAGACCATCATTGTCCTCATTCTCCATGTCTGCTTCAGTGGCCTTACCTCTGCGAGTAGATTTTGACCAATTTCCGGTTAAAAATCGATCACAAATGCTTCTTTTTGTCCATTTTTCGGGTCCTTTGCGCTAGCATAGTTAGTGAATTTAAGCAATCGTGTCAAAAAATGTGGAGTAGAAGAAATCTATGAAGCAAACCTTGGAATAAACTACACGTTTCGTCCCTATGATTTGTACCAATAACAATTTTAGTCCCTATTCGATTTTAAGTACACCAATCATCCCTAATTTTCAAACTAATTGCATTGATGGTCCCTATTTTGTCAAAATAGTGACCAACTGTGTAATAAATTTGTTTGATAAAATAGAGACTATCAATGAAACATGTTTGATAAAATAGGGATTATCTATGTAATTAAAATCAAACAGGGACGAAACATGTAATCTAGGTAAACCATAGAGACGAAACGTGTAATTTATTCCAAACCTTGTAACCAAGGTTATAAATAGCATGAGGCGTGGCGTGGCGGCATGGCCAAGCCTCACGCGTTTGTGAGCCATTACGAGTCATGGCGTTTTTAAAGCATGACTTAAAGTGGCACAAAATATGAACATATTTATAAATTTATATATTTATATCATATTACAAATATATTGAGTTTACAAAATGTGTCATACATAAGGAATAAAGTCAAGAAACTATCTTTGCATTTAATCTTTTTCACTTCTATATAAAAATACGATTTTTATCGAAATTGAATTCAAAAAAGCCTCCATGCATCACGTTTTATGGCTTCTTATCACGTTTTTCACTTCTCATCTCACGTCAAACTTTAAGCCCAAGCCTTGGTCTATTGCGTGGCGTAGAGGTCATGCCTCGCGCCTTTGCGAGGCCTTTGCGCGCCTTTTAGAACCATGCTCGTAACATACAAGTAGGCTGAACCTTGTTTCCTTCACCTATGGGCTTGAAAAAACTCATCATCGTCGCTTTCGTCAGCATCAGTGTCTTGTTGAACATAATCATCTGGCTACGTTACAAACATCCCAACCACAAGTTGCATAAGGTTAGTGGTCTGCCTTGATATTGTAGACAGCAAGCGTAAGTAATGTAACAAAAATCACCTGAATCTTAATTAAATTTATGTTTTTTTATCTTGCAGAGATATAAACAATGTTCTTCGGAAGAACTTGAATGCGAAAATGACTTGTCATGCGAATTATCATCTTCTGCATCCTCATCTTTATCAATGGCCAGCATCTATATACATGACTTCATTAGAGTTTAAGAAAAAAATAAATAGCGACAAGGGTATAACGTAAAGTTCAATACTTGCTTTACTTAAAAAGTTTGCGAAACTACCATTTAGCTTATCATCCGTATCCATTCCTGTAAAAAAGAAGACATCAGTTTAACACTATACACATAAGACTAGAATGATCATATAAACATAAAAAATGATAGCGACGTACGAACCCTTTTGATGCATCATCAATTTTTGAATATTGCACAAAATGGCTAATTTTCTTATATTTGCTCTTATCAGGTGGACCGTGTCCTATATTCATCAGTCATATGCCCTCACAGCTATGGCTTTGTCTATTGGTACAAAATGAGTTATGGGTTGGAAAGATGGATTTGAGGTTATTATTGGGCTGGTCTTGTACCAAACCAAGTAATGAAATGATTTTCTGCACAATCAAAGGTAAACTGTTAGTCTTATCGTGAGGACGGACCTCACGATTAGACTCTGACGTGAGAGTAAGTATTCATATTTTTGTCATAGAATGTCAGAGTATGTGTATGTGAAAATGTAATCAGAAAATCATACATCGTGTGGTGTTAGAGTACCCCTTTTTATAGGTGAGCCAAATATTAGGTTTTCCTAACATTTCGCTCATTTCTGTTAGTGGGCCGAAGTGGGACCCTCGTCAGGCAAGGGTCCGCTTATAATCGTGACTTGCGGACTTGGGCTTGCCCAGCGGACTTCCGCTACCTTGCGGAAGTGTCCTATGGAAGCCTTACGTCTGTCTTGCTGCCTCCGGACCGTAGCCAGTTGGTCTGGGCTTAGTTTTGATCCATTGTGCCTTGTGATTGTTTTATTGGGCTTGGGCCTATGCATGACTTATGCAGTCCAGGCCCAGAGGTCTGCTATACGTGTTATGCGTCATCAAGGGCTTGGGCCTGACATACAAATCATACTCCATGCGATCCTTGCGCGAGAGTAGAACACATGCTCATAAGTCTCTGGTAGCGCGGGAATGGATTCTTCATTGATGTATTCCCGTGGTGGACTGAATACACATTCTGAGTAGTTGGGGATCTTTGAAGAGAATCATTCTACATTTTTTGGCATTGAGTAATTGGATTATATCTAGTGACGTATCGTTGAAAAGGTACGCCACCAGTTGTGTTTGTTGAAGGTTAGGTGGTTCCGCTACACAGACGGCGGCGGCGGTGGCAGACGGCGGCGGCGGTGGCGGGCGGCGGCGGGTTGTGCCATTAGGGTTGTTATGGTTGGTTGATTGGGGATTTAGGATTTTTGTTATTTTGGGCTTTTGGTTGATATTTCATTTATTTTTTTAGATCTACGGTTAAAAGTAATCATTGGTCGCCACGGCTTGCCATATGAGCCGTCGATCTTAGCATTTTTTTTTGTTTTTTACCCATTACTCCAATTTACTTTTAACTAAACGTTTTCTTTTTTCTTTTATTTTTCCTTTAACAAAAATGTCATGCGTTTGATTCGTGAATTTAAAACCTGAAAATTTGTTATTATATTTATTATTGCAACTTTTTTAGAAAGTCACGGATAGGGGCGTCAAAAAACCCGACTCAACCCCGATTAAGCCTATTCGAGTCGGGTTACTCATGTCAAAAAAAATTATTTGTGTCAACCCGAGTAATCCGGATACTAAATAGGGATGGGAATCCGGTTGAAAAATTTTCATATCTCGGGTTTAAATTAACAAGTTTGATATCAAATAAATATATTTTTTTATTTTTTTAATATAAATTTTATAAATATTCTATTTAAACGGGTATGAAAACATTTTTGTTACATTTTATTCATATTCGGGTTGATCCGAACCCGAACGCACCCGAACCAAGTTGACACGAATCCGACTAACCTGAATCCAACTAGTGCCAGGTTCGGGGATGAAATTTTTAACCTTTACTCGACTTTGACTCGAACCCGAATAACCCCACACCCGACTAACACAAAAATTTTATAAAAAAGTTTTTCCAAGTAAATTAATGTTTCTAACTTTTTTTAGGCTTTCTAATTCTCCGCATTTAGACAATTCGTGTAATTTTAAATTCCTTCTCATTTCATATACCAAACATAATATTTGAAGGAAATTAAAATACAAATGCAATGAAATGCTCCCAATATACCCCCACCAAACGCACCCCTTATGAATATTTATTAAACTTCTACTTAGTAACCCATAAATACCAAATCTATGAAATCGATCTCACGGATGATGTAATTAATTTGTTCTCTCGTAAATCTTTTATTTACGAGTGTATACTTTACTACACAATCTTTTTTAACATGTTGTCACCTCAACGCGTCGGCACTTTTAACATAAACATCTCCATTTCTAGCTAACATTGTTCACCATTTAACAAACCGCCCAACAATATTGATGCCTTCTTCTATCTACCCTAACTTAACTAAACCGAAACCTAACACCCTGGTTTTCTCTCATCCCAACCGTCTAGTTAAAACCCTACCTATATCTGTCTTTTCTTTTGTTAAATACTCGTCTTTTATAACAAATCATTACACATATCACTACCATAAATCAAACTTGTTATATCAACCATCATCAAATGGCCTAGTGGTAAGGTTCTTGGCTTTTAAACAAGAGATCAAATGTTCAACTCCCGCTAGGTGTGTACATTTGAGGGTTTCTATAAGTTTTATAAAAGAAAAACTTTGTGAATTTTCCATCAAATTAAACAACTTTTGTCACTTAAGCACGTTGCTAACGGGTTTACCAAATTTTAAAAACCAAATGTAAGTGGCGTCAAATTGATGCATAAAAGTTGAATTCCAAAGAGATTTGAAACCCGGTGTTTTATTTTGAAATAGCTTTCTTGGAACCAAAGAAGACTTAAAACTCTTCTCATTTGTCAATTTTGACTTATAAAACCTTGATGTTTCATTATGAGTTTTAAAACTTTTCAAAGGTGTCAACACCGTTTTGAAACCCGTTGTTTCATTCAACGTTTTAACCCTTGAGGAAGATGAAGATTTTCATCTATTGTAACATAATTAATCAAAAAACAAGAATCAAAGGTATTAGAGTTTTGAGACAGAAAAACCCTAAAATCAAGATCTATCAAATCTTGACAACCAATCAACTAATCAACACAATGTAGACACTAATTGATTAAAAATACCAAACAACCCCAATTCTAGAACCCTAAAACTGAGATGAATCAAAACTTAACCAAAGAATGTCAAACCAGCTAATCCAATCAATGAATCAGACAATTAACACCACGATCTATCTTATTCTGAACTCAAAACACAAAAGCCCCAAAAATTATTGAAACCCTAATTTTCAAAAAACTTTTAATCAATCAAGATTTTTGTATCAAAGCTAACCTGGCTTTGATACCATGTGAAAAAACTTAACAAAAATCAAGATTCAATAACAGCAGATTATTCATACAACCAACCTCCTCACGTTTTTTATTCACAATATCAAACTATCACTTCAAATGTGATATTTGGTTTTGAGTATACAAGCTACAAAGAAAGAATAACAAGATCAAACCCTAACAGATTTAGAGAATGATCTAAAGCGATTACACAGAGAATAGAGAATATAATGAGATAACTATCTACAAACAATGAGAAATGCGGCTTATATAGCCACCTAACCCTAAGCTGCTCCATCTTTGATTAACACCACACTAAGCCCCTCAACTTTCATATCTTTCATATCCAACCCCTGCAACTTATAAACAGATAACAAAGTAGAAATATAAAGTAAACTTTAATTTTTACCTTTTACCTCGCATTGACCAAGAAGTTGACCAACTGAGCTTATAACCTAACAAACATCATATAAAGAAAATCACTCAAGGGTGGTCTACTGACAAAAGGACTCAAGGGTGGTCTAGTGACAAAAGGGTCTGCGGCTATCACTCTAAAACGTGTGAGGTCTCAAGTTCAATTCCTGCTACGTGCAAACAACCTTGAGGTGGTCACGCCAACCTCCTGAAAAGGGAGGGCTTTACCCTGGTTTGAGTCTGTGTGGCGGTGGGTTCAAACCACGTGAATTATTCGGTCAATGTGTCGGAAACCATGGTTAAAAAACATCATATAAAAAACTGAAAATTGGACTCGAAAGTAAGGGATAATAATGGCGAAACCAATAAGATTTATATGTAACAAGTATTGGAGACCCGCGCTTCGCCGCGGGTAGTTTTGTTATCGTATGTCGTACAAACGGATGTGCGTATGTCTTCAACTAAAGAATATATATAAAGGTGAAAATACAATTAATCCAACATAATTTCACTAAATTCACATTGTATCAGAATTTGTTTCATCAATTTCACTTCCAACATGATCTAAAAGCTATGCATACTTTCAATAATGCTCACCATGCACTCCTGTTCACTTCACTGAACTGTATTTGCACATTCTATTTTAGCTGCAACTCGCCGAAGGAAGGGCTCATCTCAACCCCGCTTATAATGCTTGGGTGAGAACGGATCAAAGTGTTCTGGATCATCACCTCTACACATTTCTTTTGGCAACTGAACAATGATTTCAACTGATGATCATGACTTAAGTTGATCCTCCAATCCAGTTAAATGTGAAAATGACTCGATAGAAATTTGTACAGAAGGTTCAGGGTCAGCTTTTCTGTACCTAACTTGTTGTATGCCTTCTTGGTAACCGACCATGAAGACTTTCAATGCATCTCTCTCTATAAGCAGACGCTCTGGTCATGTAAGCCCGCTGCAAAGCTAGCGTAAGTGTCCGCATGTTACTTAAGGGATCATGCTGTAAAATCCCCTGTACGAAATAAACGAAACAAAGCATTGTTGCATATTCACCTCAGCCCTGTAAAGGGTGTCTGCAGCAGGTAAAATCAGTTACGCCTTCCAATCTTGAGCGCTACAAAATTACAAAAATGTGTAAGTTCGCAAGTATAAATAAATACGGGGAAGCATGCACTTACAAGACCAAATATACAACAAAAATGATGCAGAAGTCAGAAATCACTTTGCGTCTTTGCATACCCAAAAGCTTATAGGATACAGCTAGCGTTTCAATTAAATTTGATCCATTGAAGATACACGTGAAATAAGCAAATCCAAACACTACTTCCTGAAGTGCTTATATTTAAGTTGCAGACACCTCCCCTAAGTATTCATTTACTCTTAAAAATAAGCGGCCGAACAATTTCATTCAGGCACTTTAAATTGCTTATCTGTCGCATATACTAATGAGGTGTTTGGATTAACCTATTTAGCCGGCTTATGGGGTCACTTGATTTTAAAAAAGTAAATAATCTCATTTGTTTAAAGCTTATAAACAGAAAAATGCTAGAATTTCAATCAAGGATCAAGTCATCGCAACTACTATATATAGCATACATATTTCAACGTACTTAAAGTTGAACCCGGTATCTTCGTTGGTTTTGCAAAAACATGTGACGTGTCGTAACTTGTACAACTTCGTACAAACCCATAACTAAACAAATGAGAAATAAACTAAGTCAATAGACAAACATGGAAGCAATAAGCTTGCTTTTAGCAGATAAACTACAATAGGCCATGGTGATACTATCCATCCGGATTATGAAATTAATCAGTAGATTATTATCTAACTATTTCTAAGTATGCATTCCTATGGCCTATTGCAGGCCTTTAGCAGCAAACTGACTTGATTTCTTACAAAACTCATGTACTTACGCTTATGGTGTGTAACAAAATGCAAAAACCGTATACCTAATTAAGCTTGATCAACCAAAATGTTTTGGCCGAAGATCCTACACCACTTTTGGTCTCAACTCTAACTAATAAAAAACTCACGTCTTGATGCAAAAGTTTTTTTCCAAAAGCTTTGTCATATTTCTGTCAATGGTGTTTGTTTGACTAAAACGTCAATGCAGCATTATTCCAACATTGGTAAATTTGTGTTTAATGCATCACTGAAATTATATTACAGAAAACTAACGAAACAATTTACCTAAAATTCTCGCTAAGAATGGAGATAATGAAATTGCTTTGAGATTTTTATAATATAGTAAGCTTTGCTACATTCTTGAGCAGTGTTGAGAATCGCTAATGCCATGACCTGCTTCAGGAGGAAAAACGATATAAGCCTCGTGAATATGAAACAAAGACTAAAAGATGGTAATTTCGAAATTTGACAAAAATTGGAATTGCTCAAATTAGTTAAAATTGGTCATCTTCTTGACGACATTATACTTTCTAATAGTTACTGTAAGCTTCCTGGTAGTATTGCAACTCTATTTTGCGAATCCAACAAAAAGCCTTTTTGACAACTAATAACCACGTTTCGACAATAGCCAAAGAACCTTTTCTTGACCACCAAAATAACAACTAAACATGCCTCTTTTAAAGCAACCAATCAACCTTATTTTGGCATCAAAATCATCAAACCGACACACCCCATTTTGGCCAGCAAAAGATCCAACCAATCATCCCCTATTTTATCCAAAAAACACTAAAACCAAACCCCAGCCTATTTGAAAGAAAAAAATATACACCAGAAAACTCCTTTTTATGACTGAGAAAAATAGGCAAACCAAACACTCCCCACACTACTCACCTGTGTCACAGATAGAAAACACAACCTACCACCCATCTACTCTATATCTCCATAAAAAATAGAAGGACTAACTAAAACAACGTACCCCCGTTGTAAACGATAATAGCATACCTACATGACCTAAACACGCGATGAGAGACGCGCTTCGAAAACAAGCAAACACATTCTTGTAGCATTGAGAAAACACGGTATCATGTGTCTCGATATGAGTATAAAAATTATACACATAGAACTTACCACATTGCTAGGTTCAAGATCAATAGCACTTGGAAAATCAAAAACGTTGCGAGGTTCCGTATCAACTCCATGAACTGTTCACCAACGGGTCAACAAATGAATTTATATCATTCTTGCGTAAAACTGAATTTAACTGCAATTCAGGTGCACCAAGGCTCATCAGTTTTGGTGTTGTACGGAGTCAATGTTCTTGCGGCGACAGTAATTAAGACCCAAGCTCATGGGCTATAGCGTATCTTCCATATCTAAGAAGGAACATCATATGAAACCATGTTAAAATAATTCTCAGAATGTGGACTACATCACAAACTACAAAAAAAGCAATACTTGTATACAAAATTGTCATACGATGCCAAAACTTTATACGATGCTTGGTTACATAACTCTAAACGCTGCTTGGGTCTTACAAAAAGTCCGCCTGTTTATGGTATCTTAGAAAGTTTATGTTAGAGATATTCTTGGAATCTTTACGCTGTCTTTCAGACAATATTAGGAATTGTTTATTTCCTACTGAGTGGGCTGGTTTAGTGGTGTTGCTGAACCGATCAGTACATCTTCACCTCCATTGTCCTACTGAAGATAAAACTTCAAAAACGTTATGTTCAAAATTCCTATTCAACCAACCCTATTCCATGAGTATCTTTAGACTCTAATTATCAATAGTAAGATATACAGCTCTTATGTGTCGATTATCACGATAAAGAACTCGAACTATAAGAATAGGTTTTTATAGTTACAAACTAAATAGAATATTTAGCCATTCACCTATTCACTTATTAGTTAAACGGAAGCAGTATCGCAATGGACTAAATTTCCTAAGCATGGAAACATTCCAGATCAAAAGTTTGAGCTTATGGAATTGACAATCATGGACCATGGATATCTCCACAAAAGCATTATCCATGACAATCTAGGCCCTGTGCCTAACAGACCTAAGGAAGCTAATACGGTAAGAGACCATCAAATTAAAAGCAGAACCACTCCTCCATTGGACCTGACCACTACATTTCCTTGTTGTGCAACACACTATAAGTTGCTTAAAGATGGCAAACATAATGCAGCCTTGTTTTGGGCCATTTAACCTATTTATTATCAATATACACATTAGGTGAATAAAACGACGGCGTTTTGACCTTGCTACAGTAACGGGCTGCCCCATTTTGGGCCAGCC
>BQNB010016494.1:0-71528 GCA_026074375.1 Tanacetum coccineum
TCATATGTGATACATATAATAAGAGTCCATGGTACCATAATAGTTCTTATATGTCCAAGTTACCCATGTTAACAAATCCATTAACACACCATAACTTTACTTAAGTAACCTTAATTTACTAGTTTTGTACATAATCATTTTTATACATAACCAAGAGTGTAAATCACTTGTTCTTCCAAGGTAACCTTATTTTAGTGTTCAAGTAACATTAATATGAGTCCATAATTAATCTTAACTTGTCTTATGTATTTCTTTAACTTAAAACATATTATGAAACTATGAAAACCCTAATTAATACATAATCACTTTCATGTTTAACCAAGAGTGTAAATCACTTGTGTGACCATTTAAACATGATGTCAACAACATCATAGGATATGTAAATGGGTACATTATGATGACAATAAATAAAAACTTCTCTTTACATGTTAATGATCCTAAATGGTGATTTAAGCTAAATAGAATAATCATATGCATAATAATGAAAATTATAAGAACATAAAGAGTTTAAATAGACCTTATGATGTATGATGATGATGATGATCAAGTGCTAAACCCTTGTTTAGCCACAAAATCCAAGCTTACACAAAGAAAACCCTAGCTTTTCTTAACAAAACCCTAGCTTTCTTTCACTTGCTTAATACTTGTAAATGGTGATTCAATGGATGGAAACACCTTAGAATGTCTTAGGATAGATGTATAAGTATGATAATATTGAGTAAATTTTGGGTATTGGGTATAAACGTGGGTATTTGTTGAAGCGTAGAAAAGTTTTCGTGGTTCCGGGAGTGCCTAAACGCAATTTATCGCGAAACGTATACACTTAACGTATCCGATAAAAATAAAATGAACAAAGTTAATAATTATCCTTAAAATAATTATATAACCCTTGCTTAATGTAAACATTTAATTGTTTGATGCCCGTTTACATTGAACGTTAATTTTTGGCGTACGCGATTTAACTTAACGTTTACAATTTCAAGCAAATGCGTACAATACAAAAAGGTACATTGTGAATTTGTTGACGTCGTCAATGACTTGAAAACACAGGGTGTTATACATATTCTACCAATATATCCACACTCACAATTTTTACTACAAAGAGCTACACAACCATGACTAACACAACATACACAACAATTCACACAATCATAAGCACAATGCAAGTGTAAAAGTAAAGCATAATCAAAGAGAAAGGTAAAAGGAAATGTAAACCAGACACGGTGATATATAGTGGTTCGGTTACGAAGCTCCTCTTTTTTCCAACTCCACTCCCCGAGTATCCAACTCGAGAGTTACTTCACTAATCAAGAAGCTCCCATTCGGTGGAGAAAACCTTATAACGTTGCTTACATTATTTTCCGACACTAAGCTAGATGTCGAGTCATTATTCGGGTACAACCAAACCCGTTATGTTTTGTGTCCCAACATAACAAAACTTATGTTTTAAGGCCTAAACACATAAACCGCGTCGCTTATAATATTTTCTGACACTAAGCTAAATGTCGAGTTCTAATCTTAGCTAGAACCAATCTACCACCCTTTACAACACTCGTTATGTTTTATGGCCGAACATAACAAACCTTGTGTTTTATGGCCTAAACATATAAACCATCTAACCTATACTCTATATGCCTAAGATGAAAGTACAATATGAGATCTAAAACATAGTAGTCAAATGGATCATAGTTCCTAATCTAAACGTCAAGAACTATTCTAAACAACCCGATCTACTATATGACATACAAGTGATCAAATTTAATAACTTCTATGCAACCGAATCTACTACATGATCTACATGTAATCAAGGATGATCACTTCCATGTAGAGACATCTTATACCTTACTAAATACCCTATATTATTAGTGGAACTAACATAGAAAGTAACCAAGATCAAAGCCTTGTGCTAGAAACCATGATTAAAGATCAATAAGAAATTTCTATGTGTATATATGTATGTGAAGGTGTATTTTCATCTAGGAGGAGGGGGAGAAGCCTGGGGCTTTTATAGGAGAGCCTTGCCTTGGAGAAGCCTCTTTTGTCCAATGGGTAAAAGGGTGTTTGGACAAAAGCATGCACCAACTAGTTTCCCTCCATATTCTAGAAGCTTAATTGAAATTTGAATTAGCTAGTTTCCCTCCATCTTCTAGAAGCTTTGATCAGGCCTTAACGTGCCTTAATGGGCCAAACTTTATTGGGCCTTAATGGGCTATCCTGTTTGCTTGGCCTGATCCAACTAGTGAAACCCATATGAGTAAGAGTCTCAGGATGTCGAGATCGAGTTGATAAATGTACTTGTGGTAGATAAGGTAGGTAAGATATTCGTGAGATGTGGTGGATAGGGATGGTAAGATATCCCTGAGTTGAAGTATACATCTACGAGTAACTTTTGAACTTCACCTTATGTTTTACAAGTTACATGTTTGTCTTCACCAAAACATAAAGAGAATGTATAGATTAAATATCGTAATATTTTCACTAACAACAACATCCTTTCTCCTTGGTCTGACTGTACAGAATAACCCAATCCTCTGTAGTTGTAACACCTTATCTGATTACCATTGTTCCCATTACCATTACCCTTAGCCCAAGCTGCTGCAACATTACCATTCCTATTTTGATTGGCAATCCTAAAAAAAACAATAAGCCCCATCTGATTCCCAACATTCTGAATACCCAGATTCTAAACTGCATACTTCCCAACCTAATTCCCTGCATTCTGCATTGCCTTATACCCATTCTGATTCCTTACAATATGCGCAACATATTTTCCAAACTTATTCCCACCATTACCCCCAACCGTCTGTATCTTTTTATCTTAACCCATATTCATACCAGTTGTGCAATTTGCCTATTGCGAGGGTTTAATGAAATTCTTTGATTATTGTTGGTTTGTGTAGAGTAGTTTAGTTTAAATGCCTTAGCCATAAGTACAAGTGCCATGTTCATTGCAGTTGTAGGATCTGAGATATATTTGGGATTTGGCATTGGTTGTGGTATGTAGTTCGTGTTGAATGAAGGTTGTAGGACATAGTTGTTGTTGGATGGTGGATGTTTTATGTAAGTAATTTATGATGTGTGATCTAGGTAAAACACTGGATAATTATAAGGATTCTGAGAATTTTCCATTAGCACCAAAGGATCATGTGTCTTTGAAAGTCGTGTTGCCTTGAGTTTATTTACTTCCTCCTGATTCAACTTCAAGAAGTCATACAATTAAGTATAGTCTACTTGATGCAAATACTTTGTTTAACGAACAATAGTGATATGATGTTTCCATTCCGTCTGTAGATTGTTGATGAATTTGAGATTGCTGGCTATATTTTTTGGAAATTGTTTGTTCTTTTTGAAATCATTCATTAACTTTGAGAAACGATGAAATTCCTTATCGGTAGAAGTAAACCTTTCCCATTCATTAAAAAACTTAGCTTTTTTCTCTTGAGCCCCAATATCAGAACCTTTCATCATTTTTTAAATGCATAACCAAATTTCCTGAGTAGTTTTACAGCTATCTACTGCAGCGTAGATGTCTTCTAGAAAACCCATGAGAATAGTCTAAATTGCTTGATCATCAACTTCCATCTGCTTTACTTCCTTTTTAGTAAGTTCTACATCAGTCTGCTCATGAAATGATTCAGCAACAGGAACATCACGGTCTGGATCCCTGGGTTCAACAATCATTCGTCAGACATATGGACCATAAGAATGGAATTCACAAGTAATTTCCAATTTGGTTTGCTCTTTGCATAACGAAGAAGACGACTAGACCATCCAACGTAGTTGTCTTTGTTAAGTATAGGAGGACGGTTTTTGGAACCAACATCATAAATATCTTGTTGAGTCGACATTGCAAAATATTCATGTGAAAAACAAGATCTTAATAGATTAAGTGGTGTTGTGGTATAGAAACTTGATTGCTCTATTCTTTGTTTGTTATGTATCAAGGCGTTAAGGACTAATGATGAAATCTATTTCTTCCTTAAACCACAAATGAAAAACATCATAAACTGCGAGAGGTGATTTAAGTAAACCTGATAAACCATACTATAAACCGCGGGATTATTGGAGATAAACCAAGGGTACAGAGATGATAAACCGCGGAGATAATAATAACCACCTGTTACAACACCTTGATAAACCGCAAGAACACAAAACTTAAATCGCGGGATTCAAGAAATTAATAAACCACGGGTAACCTGGTAAACCGCGGATAAAAATATTGGATAAACCGCGGGTGCTTGAAGTTAAACTGTGGGTGCCTGACCTGTATTCTGCGGGCACTTGTTGATAATCCATGGGTTCCTGACCTGTATTCCGCAGACACTTTTCGATAATCCGCAGGTTCTTGACCTTTATTCCGCTGGTTTTACCTTAATCCGCGGTCACTTTTCGATAATCCGCGGGATTGAAGGTGGTAAACCGCGGGTTCGAGTATCACCTAAACCCAGAAAAAGCGAGTTAAAAACAGTTTAAAAGCATAAATAAGCCACGAAACAAATGACCTAATAAGGTAAAGATGATGTAGACTACAAAGGTACAAGCTTTTCGAGCATAAGCCAACCCAAAAAAATATTGCGAGACCAAAAAACTTATAAATAAACTAAAAAATATGCAAAGAAACCTCAAACAAAAACCATGAAATCCCCTGGAGGCTCTTGATACCACTTGTAAAATATATTAGTTAGCCTATTTCGCACACATACACATACATGTTTTTGTATAGCGATGAAGAGAGAAAGAGATAAGTTAGAGAGAGAAAGAAATAAGAGAGAAAGATGGATGATTCACTAGAGAGAAAATGAGAACCAACACAGTCCTAACATGCTAGGAGGGTGGTATTTATACTAAAAAATGGATCGGCTTCCTTAGGCTTTTTTGGGGCCGATCTTGGGCCGAAACTAAACACACAATTGGCCTTAAAGCCTAAAACCTAGGCCCAATTAGCTTAAGTAATTCCCATTAACTATATTAAAACTATACAAGGTTTGGTAATATCAATGACCATCACTTTACTAAAAACTAAGGCTAACACTAACACGTTATAAGCACGTTTATTCACAAAATATCAATCTAGATCCTCTCCTAGCGAAGGACACTACATGCTATAGGCCACTTTAGCATTGTATCATGATATGGGAGGTTTAGAATTAGTGAGAGAAACTAAAGAGATAAAGTTTATCAAATGAGGTCTTTTATTAAAAGAGAGAATGATGCGGTCATCGTAGGACTTCTACACCAAGTTTTACAACTCCCTAGGCAGAGCACCTAATCATTGTAGTAGTAGTATAGGCAAGACTCGGAGGGTTGTTATCGTTCACTCGAGGAATAGGTTGGGAAGGCTTGATCACGGTCTAACATAATTCTAAGGGTTGAGAGAAGATTCTTTTTGTATTTTTATGTTTATAGGAAAGCACGTAAATCATATATTTGAGAGGTTGCTTGGTTTAGTATTAAACTAAATAATAAAGTATGCTACTGGTGATAACAATATAATAAAAGATTATGTTTATTTAATCATGTATTACTCCCTAGATTGCTTCTCCTAGTGTTGTTGCTTTGTCACACTTGTGATGATCTATGTAATTATTTCCTAAGTCATGAACGAATTACACAAACCTGCCGTCTATTTAATATTCCGTTAAGGCAACGCATAAGTAAGGTAGTATGAAGACTATTACAAGGCTCCTAAGAGTATATTAAATGCATTTGAAATATATTAAGAGTAGATAAACCATATAAGGGGCAAGGTAGTATGAAGACTGTTACCCGATGGTATCCTTTCTACACAATCATGTTTTCCTAGACATATCAACAACGATACAGACAAAAGCTGGTTTCTAAGACCTAACATGCATATTCATCACAAGAAGCAACACCACTAAGATCTACATTCTAGGTTTCATACAATCATAAATAAACACAATAAAAGGTTTAGCCAAGCATGTTATAAGTAAAGCAAGAACAGATAAGAATCACACAACGAGACATATTGAATGATTAAGATAGTCTTACTTGATTAAAACGTGAATTGAAGGAAGTACAATAGGGTTTTGAAGCACTAAAATCGTCTCTAACAGCTGCTAAACAAACTAGGGTTCGTCCCTTTTTTATTCTAAAGTTACACACACTTAAAACTCTAAAATCGGATTTGTATTTATAGGAAAATCGCTACGACGGCGTCGCATTTTAATCGTGACGCCGTCGTGATAAGAATATTTTAGATAATGGGCTGGGTTGTACAATCTGACGCCGTCTTGAGATCTTGTGACGTCGTCTTAGAAATCGTTGTGACGGCGTCACGTGTAATTTGTGACGTCGTCTCCAGCTTCTGAGGAGAAATTCTTAAGCAATGTTAGTGTAGGTCCGTAGTCTTGTCCGTTTCTTCTCCAAATGAGCCCTAAGTCACGTGTATTTCTTCCAAATGCCTTCTAAATGCAAAATACCTAAAAAGGAATGATTAAGTACCTATTTTGGGCATAAACACATGATTTAGGGGGTTAAACGACCCCAAAAAAGTGTATTAAATGACACATCATCAAATACCTCTATACTTAGGATTTGCTTGTCCACAAGCAAATAGGCTTTTCTAACTTGACAGTAACAATATGAGAGGTCATTTTACCTACTCTTTAAAAGTATTTTACAACACAACCTTTTAGACCTCGTAATTAACAATCACGAAAGTAAATATACAAACACTATGCTCACATAGTGTTTGGGATTCTCTCCTTTCACTCGGTGTGATAATAATTATAACCTATAGGGGAAACGGAAAATCAAAACTCACCTACTGTCATAGCATATAAAATTACCATTGGGCTTGTGTAAATGATCAAACCTTACCGTTAGGCGCAAGCAATATCTTCATTACTTAACTAAGAGATCTTATAAAGGGTTGTTGGTTGTAGGGAAGCTAACATACATGGAAACAGAAACGGATGTGGATAAATTTGGGTGCTTTGGGTAAAATGGAGTGAAGGGTTGGCTAATTATTTACACGAATACACGCTGGTTTGGTTGCTAAGCCAAGACTCAGACGAAGATATACAAACTCTACACAACTCTACATCAATCTCTTTCTTTTTCTTTTCTCTCTCCTTTTTTTTAAATAAAACATAATACATTACTTAGGGTTTATAACATGTACCCCTACACTTGAGCTTTTACATGCTTGATATTTACAATCTAACTAATGACCCGATTTGAGATGGATCAAAATAACATGGAGATCATCTAACAAATATATGGGGGTATTGACTTAACTTTTCTTCCCTATTCTTCTGCGA
Organism: Tanacetum coccineum; assembly: GCA_026074375.1. NCBI lineage: Eukaryota > Viridiplantae > Streptophyta > Magnoliopsida > Asterales > Asteraceae > Tanacetum > Tanacetum coccineum. The sequence continues at coordinate 7,287 of BQNB010016494.1, forward strand.
AATAAATAATACCATGAATCTCAATCGTCCCAAAACTGTATTTACAAGGATAAGGACATAGCAACCGTGTACTCAAATAATTAACTTGGGTTAAAACAATAATGTACTAAAAGTGAGTACATACAGGGTAGGCTAAGGCGATTTGGGTGTAACGATTATTTTAAGGGTGACTGATACTTAGTTACTTAGCCTATATATACTTAAATATATATTCTAAATACCCAATAGCAATAATAGTATAAGACAAGAATTCCGTGAGGATTCTAGAAGATTACTTTTATCCAAAGTAAAATTCAAAACCTTCCCGAGTCGTATCCCGACGAGGTGCGATTTGAAAATCGAGGTTAAATTCGTGATCGCGTGATTTGAATATTTTAAGATTTTGATTTCATTTTATAATTCTAACAAATATAATGCAAAAACAAGCAAAGACAATCAACAATTAAAGCAATTACAAAATAAGCACGAAAACAATAACAGGATTTTAAAAACGCACTCTAAAAACCTAAATTATCAAAATTAAGCCCTACAAATGCAAATTTAATTTTTATAAATCCTAAATGACTTAAAATAAATTTCAGAAAAAGAATTATATTTTTTTATTTTTATTTTATTTATTATTAATTAAAAACAGATTTATACTAAATTAATTATTAAAAATAGTAAACTAATTATTAAAAATAGTAAACTAATTATTAAAAATCTAGAAAAAATAGGAAAAATACTTTAAGCTAAGCAGAATCTAAGAAAAATAGAACCTGATAAGTTGACTAAACGAATAAGCTAATAATAAGCAAATAAGCTCGAAATAGCAAAACTGAAAAGAGGCTATATTAATTAGATAATGCAAAATATTAAACAAAAAAGACCTAAGGGTAGATGGTGATGAGAGTGTGTGCTAAGGCATTGGGTATGTGAAGGGGAGGTCACAGGTTCGACCCCTATGGCTTCCTTTTTTGGAAATTATTTTTTTTGTCTTTTGAAAAAACTAAAGACCTAATAAAAATAAGCAACTTTAAAAAAGACACTTTTTTCAAGACTCACAGATAAGCCAGAAATAAGCTTTAGAAAGAGGCAGTTATGACATAAAAGCTTTTACCTAAACTGAAATAGCTTATAAGCTTGAATAAGTTTAACCCTAAGCCAAATGAGCTACAAGTGCCTTAAACTTATCCAACTAAAGCAAAACAAAACAACAATTTAAAGCAAATCCCATAATCCATAAGCACAGAATCAAATAAAGCAAGTTTAAATATATAACTTAAGCAAACAGATTGAGGATCACTATTTAAAAATCTAAATAATAAGCTATAAAACCGAAAAAAGCAAGAATCTCAAAACCTAAAAACATAATCAAAATTTAACTATAATCAAAAGCTACTATAATAAGCTACAAAAATCACAAATTTTTGTGGAACTCTAATTAAATAACTAGAAAAAGCTAATAAATAGCAGTTAAATGTTATAATAACTATATGACAGAAACGACCAAAATTAAAGAATAACAAAAATGCACAAAAAACTACCTGCATGCCTAAAAACACAGCTAGAAAAAGCAAAAGATGAAAAACATCAAAAAGCTTACATAGATATAAACTAACCAAACCAAAGAACAAATAAATATTGACTTCAATCAGACCTAAAAACACTCACCTAAATACTACACCTAACAAAAGCAAAAGAAAAACTTAAAAAACGCTCAGACAATGAAGTAAAACCCAAAGACAGATAAAGTGTAGAAACAAATTAAACTATCACATTTAAAAAACAACAACCAACACATACTAAAACTTCAAAAAAGCCAAAAACAAGCAGTGAAAAAACATCACCTAAAAGCCCTTAATCAAATCTCAAACAAATAAGCTGAATTTAAAACTATCTAACCACAGATATAAGAGAGGAGGGCCATTGGTCTAAAAAATCTATGAAAAGAAACTTTAACTAACCCTCCTTTAAAAAACTTATGAAACAATTTAAAATCATAGTTAAGCTTATCAAATCTGTTTTAAAGGATACAAGGCAATCAAACAGTACTAACCTATGTTAGTACTGCTTGTGCCAAACACCCCTTAATAAGATTGAAAAAAACCCCATATAAAAAAAAAAACAAAAAAACACACCACACACCAGCAAAACACCATCTATCAACCTAAAAGACTACAAACTACCAAAAAGCTAATAGATTAAAATTAATGCAAAAAGAAAGGTGACAAAATAAGCACTATAACCAATCAAATGAAGAAGACAAAATAACAAACAATAAGAACAGTTAATAAACAACAAAGACTCAAATCTAGCTTTATTCAAAACTTGAAACCACACATAATAAGCTAACAATAGAAAAATAAGCAATAATAAATTAATAAGCAGTAAAAAGCAAAATAAGCAAACTACCAAAACATAATATATAATAAAATGCAAACAAAAGAAAAAAGAATATTACCTTTTTTGTCCGTTCCCAGCTAAATAGGGACAGAAATGCACTTTTAGAGCTTTATTCTCAATCTCTAGATTATTAGAGAAAAGCTAGTAAAACACATAAGCCCATCCATAATGTCTTATATCAACCCATTACGCTCAAACCAAACCAATACTTACAAACCAATTTAACAATGGCTCAAATAAGCTTGTGTATAAGCATTAGAATGAGCTTATATATGCTTTAGTGATAAATTTAGCAATTAGGATCTAAATTTCACCCAGTTTCCAAACACTTATTTAACGAAAATAAAAGCAATAGATAAAAAACAGTAAATCAAACTGGAATCACAAGAAACTCAAATTATTTTATTAAAATTCATAAAAGTTTTACAATACTTGAAAAAGGCAATTAACAAATAAAAAGAACAAAAATCAAAAACTTTATGCTAAAAAATGATAAAAAAAAAACCTCCCAAAGCTGTATGAGGGTCTTCTAATAATAAGTCCTTAGCAGAAGATCTATGTCCCTATTATGTGTGTTTGTTTTGTGAGCTGATTATTGAGAAGCTCACATCATATCCATTCATTCATTCTTTTATTATTATTTTTTTATATCTTGAAGTTTTTCATTCTTGGCCCTTGATCATATGCCACGTCCCATCACCAATCATTAGCACGGATTGTCAGCGTGTCATTCCTCAAAACGTCCACTGGCTGCATCAGGTTAGGCATCTAGAAAACAAGGGCAAGCGTGGGAAGAGTTGATTTTACCCTGGGTTAAACGAGGAAGGGAAAATCAATTTGGTGGAAGATTATAGTACATGATTTAAACTGTGTGTATTTGGACCTGGTTTTATATAAATGGGTGTTGACCCCTCTTTTTGGACTAGGTTGGATTGGGCCAAGTAGATATGAAATGGGGTTTAATTGTATTTTAACATTTAACCTTCACTCACATTTTACAACACTCACCCCTCAACTATTTCAGCCCCCCTGGTCCCCCACACCATGTACCTTTAATTACCCAACCAACAACACGTCCATCCAACACAACTAAAACAATCCACACACACCCAACCCTAGCACGTTATTATGTCCAAATTGCTTTGTTTTTGACCCACTATTATTAATAACCGAAACCTAGATAAGACACAATACACAATACATACGAATACAATTTCATATTTACCCATGGTATATGGTCATTATTGGACTTTTTAAGCTCGTATTAAAATTAGGTAAAAAGTGTTATGTGAATTTAAGTACATAACAAACCAAATAACCCCATACAAATCTAATGTCGTGTCCTCATTGCAAATGTCATAAAACACAAACTTAGGAAAACCAACAATTTCAACCCCCTTAGACTAACTAATACCTTTGAGAAGAAGCACAAGTGTCATAACAACCTTTTCAACATCCCACCATCACTAAAATCCCCTCACCCATAAAACCCCCCCCCAGAAAAACATGACAAAACAAACATCTAAAAAAACCAAAACCAAACCACCCACGTAACACTTAACAAGACCCACCAAAAAAGGATAAATTCATCGTCCAAGAATATCATCCGCCCCAACCAAAGCGAAAAAAAACAATCAATGAATTAAAAACGCACCCGCCCTAACCTCTCACCACCCCCCAACAACCCACCTCATATATTTTATAATAGAGGATGCATAGCTACTTTCCGCTCCCTAAATTCCTAAATACCTCTAAATATAATTAATTATTGTAAATAAATGTTACAAATAAAAAAATTGTACCGTAAAACACCACCCTACCTGCCTAGCCCCTTATACTCCCACAAATAGTTTTAAACCCAATCCAAACGTAGATCTCTTAAAAGAGATAATAATGACCACATAAAGGTACAAAAATCAATGAAATAAGGTAATCCTTTTAAGATTACACCGATAATCTAAATTTTGGCTTAATAATTATAATTATTACTGCAACCATTATTAAACCTCTTTCCTTAAAACATCAGCCACAACGTTAAGCGAGCTACGACATAGTCCCGGAGTCTAATTCGACCCTCCGGTGATCCTTGACCTTTTATAAAGCTGCATACATCGGTTTATTATATATTTTTTACCGGCAAGAAGCAGTCAAACATTTTAAAAATAAAAATCAGTCTCGGATTATTAACTATTTTCCATTATATATAGAAGACAGTACAACATCGGATTATGAAGAGCCCGGCAAGATTTCAGTAAACTATTATCACCCACAGTTTTATTTATCATTACCCTACCCACCCTCTAAACGACTATTACCTCTACCCTTTAAACGACTACCACATCAGTTGTGAGCCGACAAGAGGTAGTGGTCTTATTTCGGCTTCAATTTATTACATAACTTATTATTATTAGCCAAAATTCAAATCCTGTGGTCTTTTAACTACCAAGACAACGGTAGCGAGCCATCAGGAATCGGTAGTCTATTTCCCCACAACACTGACAAAACCTCGATGTGTACCTTACTTTCACCAGAAGGAATCTCTACGAAGTGATCTAAACTAAGAATCGAAAAAACCTAAAGCAACTTTATTTATTCAACAATTATATAATGTTTATTAAGCTGGTAGGAGCAAAAAGCCATAATTAACCTCTATGAGCCTTAAAGAGTTTTGACTACTCTATGTTTAGCATCTAACTTATATAAAACTCTATCATTCCGCGAATGCTTAGTCTAATAAAACAAGGTTTGCATATTTAAAGTCTATCATGGAAACTTGCAGACTCTTGGCTTTTACAAGTTAGGCGTTTTAAAGCTTCTTGTATAAAAGACTAGCAAAAGCTTAAATTTGTATAAGTTAAGGGGCAAGCTAGAGCGCAACATGCTCGATCAAGTCAAAATTTATTCCTTAAAAAGACAAAACATCATGTCAAAACACTTATTCTTTTTATAAAAAAAATAATTTTGGCATATTTTTGCTATTTTTGGTGGAAAAACAGGGTTACGTGAAGACAAGGCAAATGCAAGTGAGATCAAATCGAAAGATCCCCCCTATACTAGAACTACACATTGTCCTCAATGTAAGACTGTCACCCCCATACTAATTTCAAGGCATAATCCAAATATTAAGGGGTCTCTACGCAAATCTAAAGTCGTTTATTAATTATGCTAATAGATAAACGTTAAATCAATAAGATCTAGGATATCGAATTCCCATATATAAGCATGTGAAGGATTAAAGATCGAGTGGACGATGGACAAAACCACGAGCACGAGAGTCTTCAAAATCCAGGGCAATCCTGGACATAAACCACAAAACACGAAACACGAGAAAGGAAGAGGTGAGCCTCCTCACATCACACTTATTAGAAATATTATACTAATATACTATTACTAAGGATAAGCATGGGTTTCCACCCACGAAGCACTTGTTTTTGTTAACCGAGTCACAAGCCTGACTTGGTCCCCGAATTTAGTGGTCCATGGGGAAAGTTTAGAGATCCAGGACAACCATCGGTGGTATGTCCCCTCCAAAATAATACTTAAGTCTATGACCATTCACCTTGAAATTTGGTTTGTCGGTTTGAGATAACTCGACGGCACCATAAGGTAATACTTGAGCAATGGTGAATGGTCCGGTCCAACGGGTTTTAAGCTTGCCCGAGAAATTTTTTAATCAAGAATTGAAGAGAAGAACTCGATCACCAACGTTGAAGATGCGATTTTTAATCTTTGAGTCATGAATCTTCTTTGTTTTCTCTTTGTAGATTAAAGAATTCTCGTAGGCTTGATCCCGGAGTTCATTTAGTTCATTCATTTGAACTTTTTGGTGATCACCCGCTGTCTTAAGGTCAAAATTACAATGTTTCAAGGCCCAATAGGCCTTGTGTTCAAGTTCGATAGGAAGATGGCAAGCCTTTCCGTACACGAGCTTATAAGGAGTGCACCCGATGGGTGTCTTGAATGCGGTACGAAAGGCCCATAGTGCATCATCTAACTTATCGTACCATGAAGCATGGTTTTCACCTATGGTCCTTTCTAAAATACGTTTCAACCCCCGATTTGAAACCTCCACTTGTCCACTCGTTTGTGGATGATACGCGGTAGAAAGACGATGAGTAACTCCATATTTAAGCATAACTTTAAAAATTGATCATTACAAAAATGGGTACCGCGATCACTAATTATAGCACGAGGAGTTCCAAATCGGGCAAAAAGAGATTTCAAGAATTTTACAACAACTCGGGCATCATTAGTGGGGAGCGCTTTTGCTTCAACACATTTAGACAAATAGTCAACGACCACGAGAATGTACTTGTTCCCTCGAGAAGACAGGAACGGTCCCATAAAATCGATGCCCCACACGTCAAAGATCTCGCAAACTTGAATTGCATTTTGAGGCATTTCATCACGTAGCGAGATTTTGCCTTGACGTTGACAAGTGTCACACCGTGTGACCAAGTCCTGGGCGTCTCGGTAAATAGTAAGCCAATAGAAACCAGAATCAAAGACTTTTTTAGCGGTGTAGTTGGCACCATGATGTCCCCCGGTGGGTCTATTATGGCAAGCCGTGAGGATATCAACGGCTTCTTGGCCATGAACACATCGCCTAATCATTTGATTCGCACAAATCTTAAACAAGTAGGGGTCATCCCAAAAATAATGCTTAACATCCTTAAAGAATTTTTTCTTTTGTTGGGACGACATCACTTTCACAATAAAATTCCCCGCATGGTAATTTGCAATGTCGGCAAACCATGGGGTGCTCGAATCACCACGAAAGATAACCATCCCAAGTGTCTCGAGAGGAAATGTTTTCGTAATTTCCTTTTTCTCAAGATCACTTTGATGGGGATTTTCTAGTCTTGATAAGTGGTCGGCCACGAGATTCTCTGCTCCTTTTTTATCACCAATAATAACATCGAATTCTTGGAGTAGGAGAATCCACCAGAGCAACCTCGGCTTAGCATCTTGTTTAGCAAGAAGATATTTAAGAGCCGAGTGGTCCGTATACATTATGGTCTTTGATAACTTGAATCTATCAGAATATTTCTTGCCAATGCTGCCAGCAAAAACATGACAGTTTATCAAATGGATGTGAAAACGGCATTCTTAAATGGCGAGCTTAAAGAAGTAGTCTATGTTAGCCAACCTGAAGGCTTTGTTGACCTTGATCGTCCACATCATGTCTACCGTCTGAAGAAAGCTCTTTACGGGTTAAAGCAGGCACCACCCCTTGCGTGGTATAAACACTTATGTCCGAAGTTTCTTTCTGGCAGCAATGAATTCGCCAAGGTGTAGTCGATTCCAACCTTGTTCATTTCGGAAACAGGCAAACAACTCTTCATGTTCAAATATATGTTGATGATATAATATTTACCTCGACTGATCCCAAAGACTGTGACCGTTTTTCTAATGAAATGAGCTCTAAATTTCAAATGTCGATGATGGGGGTCACAAATCTCCCCTTTTTCTTTGTGCTTTGGCAAATTTTCACATAAACCAAGAGGCAATTTCATAAATCAATCTAAATATCTAATGGATTTTAAAAGAAATTTGATCTTAATAAAAGTGACCCTTTTAGATGCACTCCCATAGTGGAGCGAACAAAACTGGAAGATGACCTCCTCATGGATTCCCTTTGACCATACTCATATCGCAGTATGATTGGATCCCTGATGTATCTCAATAGCCAGTCAAACCTGACCTTGTTCTTTATGCTGTGTGCATGTAGTGCTAGTTATCAATCTAAGCCCACTAAAAAGCAACTTAAAGCAGTTAAACAGGTCTTTCGGTATCTTCAAGGAACCATAAATATGGGTTTTTGGTATCCGAAAGACACCGCATGACACTAACACATACCATACGCAATACGCAGATCATACATGTTGTCAAGACACTCGAAGAAGCACATCTGGCAGTTGCTCAGTTCCTTGGTGATAAGTTAGTAAGCTGGTCATCAAAGAAGCAAACTAGCACGTCCATCTCTTCTACAGAGGCTGAATATATTGCTATGTTTGGATGTTGTGCCCAAATCCTATGGATGAGGTCTCAATTATTAGATTATGGCTTTGCATACAATCACATTCCCTTCTGTATTGTGACAACAAGAGTGCCAAACTCTCTGCTTTGCAACAAACTCCAGCAGTCCAGGTCTAAACACATCTAACATCCTACATCATTTCATCAGAAACAAGTGGTAAAGTAGTTGGGTTGAGTTGTATTTCGTGAGGACCCATAGTATCACTGGCGGATATATTCACTAAGGCACTTCCCAGTGAACGATTCGAATTCATTCTCCCGCGGCTTGGCATGAAGAGTATGAAGTCAGAGACACTCAAACGTCTTCAGGATGATCAAGATGAGTAACGGATTTGCTTCAAGTATCTTATGTAAATATGTTGTTATCCCACGATATAATCCAAACACAACTTATTAATAAGCACCAATAAGCAAGAAATAAGAAGAAATCTTAGAGAGAGAAACAAAGATGGAATGTTAGATTAGAGAGATGGTGGATTACAAGTGATAGGAATGTAACCAACACCCTTCACCAAGTGTGGTGAAGGGATATTTATACCCATGCTTTGCTAGCTTGGCACTTGGGCTTTCTGATAAAACGGCCGAGCTTAGTTTAACTTGAGCTTTGACCGAAACATGGGGACAATATTAGATACAATCCAAGCCCATTGAACCCGACTAGCCTAACTAATTACAAGACCTAGTATTTGACTTTCTAAAGACCGATAATATTCTTGTTTGACTTAAGTAAAATTTAAGGCAAACATATGTACATATTTCCAATTTAAAAACAACATTTTTAACATACTTTAAAATGTTTCCAAGACATGATTTCCTTTTATCGATAACATTAACCGGTCCCTATGAAATGTCATTCCAACAATGACAACGGTCTTTAAATGAACTTCGACTAAGATTTAAAATTTTTCAAAACATGTCTTTATGGCTTGCAGTTATTTCAGACTGCAACCCGTTTTTCAAATTGAGGAAAGCACGTTGCCAAAAAGACGTCTGTTCCTAACAATAAGTGATTAAGTTCTCCCAGGAATGGATTACTTTATATCCATGCAACTCTGAGTTAATGTACGCTTCAGTGCATTATTTCTTGATCAAGAAGAGAAGTCTTCTTTTTATCCAAATGATTTTCGTCTATGATTCTCAAAAATTTATTAGTGTTTCAAATGTTTTAAATGTATAGTGTTTTGACAATCAACCGAACCTGAATTTTTTCAAAATTTGACACTCAATCAACGACTACAACTCTTTTTCAAATTTATGACATCTAACGGGCATTTTTATGCATCATATAAATGATTGAGAAAGTGTTTTTTGGTATCAACGTGGGTTACATTTTAAGGGGGAGTTAAACTTGTGTTAACTTAAAAGGCCAATGCTGTCATTTACGTGCAATAATAGGGTCTTATGTGCTAATTGCTAGTTGTTTTCTAGTCTCATAATACATAGAGGACCAATTGTGCAATTTATGCAATTTAACTAATCCCTTAGCAACTATTAAACCATAAATGAAAAGAAAGTAGTAAGTAAGAGGTCAAAACTGCCATAAAGTTTAACCTAGGTATAAAAACCCCCTTGCTTTTTTTGAACCTTGGGTCAAAGACATCAAAGACCAGTCAAACATTTCTTTCTTTCTCTCTCAACTCAAAATTCATTACCTTCTTTGCGACTTGCCTATATTTGTGACCATTTTAAGATTTCTCGCTTAGTAATGGCTTGGATTTTTGTTTGTTATCATCCATATATGCTTTATCTATAACGTCTTGGCCTGAATTTCATTAAATCGCATTTTGTTAGGGTATTAGTGCGAAATCATCAACCAAATCTTGGTTAGTGTTTCTATTTGAGTTTTGTCTGCTGGGTTTACATTAGAATACGTACATGATGCTTAGTTGATGTCTGAACTGCTTCCCCAATAGCTTTCTTAGGGTCTTATGGATTTTTCGTGCGCAACATGTTTGACCTTTGAGTCAAAATCGTGGTCCATGTGTTGTTTAAAATGCTACTTGTTTGTTGTTGTAGTTAAGTAAGTATATTCACGTATATCATGGAGCAGCTAAGCATGGAGGCCAAACTTGTTAATTGGATTTCTGCGAAATAATTTCTTGACTTGCTTTTGCCTTAAAAGTGTTTCTTGATTGGCGTTTATGGGTAAATGAAGTTCTTGTTTGGGTTTTGGTTAAATTTCTTGATTGGCGTTTTGGTTTAAGTTCATTTTCTTGGGTGCGTTTGACTGTATAAACTATATTAACTTTTTGACTGATATTCGCCTTGTGCGTTTTGAGTTTAAATATGCACTAAGCGTTTTGGATAGATTATTATCATACAGGACAAAGCGCAAAAAATTGCATTATGATGATTGAAGACCCCTCATTAGTATAAATGTAGGACCCCCACCTTTTCAAATATATAATATTCAAAAATGGATGCATTTTGATTATAATAGAATAAGATATTCCTACGTAATTGCCCAATTCCGTTTTGCTTTATTGATATTGTCCATTGCGATTCTGCCTTTCGATTTGTTCCTTTTTATGTATTAAAATATACTTTGCGTTTTGTGTACACTGCGTTTTGCCTATTGCGTCTTGTGTATTTTAATAAAAAATTAGCCTCTGCGTTTGGCTCATGTATTACATTTTCATTTTGTCTGATGGTTTTCCAGCTAATACGTTTTTGTCAGTCATCTAATTTTAGTGTCATTGTTTATATCGGTCACTGAGTTTTGTCCCTCCACAGTCATGAGTTTGACCTTCCGATGACTTAATGTTGTACATCACAGTTGACTATTACCCTCAATATGACAAAGTGTCTATTGGACTGGACGTTACGTCGAAGACAGTCTAACCCTCTGAGCTTTGTGCACTTAATTAACATCACCTTCATATGTCTACGTCGTTGATTGCATTTGTGCAGTTACAATGGCTGATGCAAATATCAATGCTCCTGAGGTTCCAACTGAATGCTACTGGTCTTCCCACATACTCGGTCCTGATTAGCAAATCTTGCCACCGTAACTATGGGTCCTAGTGGGAAAAACAATTTTGCTTCGTGGATTGGAAAGATACTCAAGCCACTCCCATATTCAAGATAACTTGGACATCTTGAAGAACACCAACTTCTTCAAAGCGTTTCAATTCAAACCGCTTCCTTCGCACCATTTCCATCCATTTACATCCACCTTTCTGGGACACAATCAATTTGACAAAGACAAAGGATAGCAAAACTGTCAGCCGATGAACAACGCTACTATCTCTCCCAAAAGCCTATTTATAGAGATGCACTATCAATTACCTCAAGACAACAACAATTCACATCTTCCCCAAATCTAAACACTTAATCATCCTTTTTCCAACAACCTCTGGGTTACACCAAATGTCGTTATAACCTTATCAGGATCGTTGACAAATGACATGTATCAAATCCATTAGGGCAACTCCCGCCCACCTCATTAATCTTTGCCTTATGTGAAAAACTTCAGCATTTGTAAGACCAAAGCTCTAGTGTTGCAGATCTTGTGGTTGTGTGTCCAAAGAAGGCAATTAATAGATTATGCAGATAGGATAGGAAAATTTACTCAGTGTAATCCACTCATTCATAGAACAGATAAGAAAATCTGCTCTTTCATACGTGAGGGAAAGAAGAAAGTTAAATCACGTTTGATTCCGGGTGTATCGTTTCACTAAAGCTATTATCACTCCCCTCTAGAGAGCACATACACACAGTTCAACACAATACCTAGCGGGTTCTCCACTCCACCTGCCCTTATGAGAGGATGCTTTGGGATACCTTGAAAGTTCTCTTCAAGAACCCCAAAAAGTAAGATTTAGGATGCAAATTCCGAAACACTTATCTTTGAGGATATTTCGATCTGCTCCCATAACCGGCCCTATGTACCTCCCAGAACCGAAGAGTGGCAAAAGTGACTAAGAATCAAGCTTATCTTCGCTGAGAAGTATTACAGTGACGATGAAGCACCAGCTCCCAAACCAGGAAAGGGGGCAAAACCCAAAACACCCAGGAAACCAAAACCGCAATCTACTTCATCACAACCACCCAAACCCAAACCAACACCTGCTAAGCCTCAGGAAAAGAAAAGAAAGCTGGTTATGGAAACCCACTAGAGCACCATCTTATCATGCTAAACGAACAAAAGCTGGAATGTAGTGAAGAAGCAAACTCTAAGATCTGCTCAACATTTATGTAAACGAGATTCAAAGAAGAAGAGTCAGGTGGATGAACCCAGGATTTTAAAGATGAAGAGGCTGATATTATACAAAAGATATGGAATATAGCTTAAAGGATTGCTTACCCAACCAAGCACCACGGGTCCACTTCCACTCGTTGTTTATCAGATAACCCGAACCAGGGAAAATATGACCACTTCTAAGAGGTACAGGACAAAGGGAAAGAGAAAGACGACACGGAAACGCTGCTTCATGTTCAACTCAATCCAACATCCTTACTTTAAAAAAGAAAACCCTGCTGCAACATATCATTTATCCCTACATAGACGTACATCTCCACCTACTATCCCCTCAAGCCATAAAGAATCTCTATTCCCCTGTATGTTTCGAACTGTGTTCTAACGACAGCGAACAGAATCTGATAATGATGCATCTCGTGAAGGCCATTCAGGATCAGACCCTGGTAAACAAGACGAAGGCCAGGCTAGATCAGACCCAAGGATGTATTGCTAGCGGATTCTCGAATTCATCAACAAGTCCATGTTTGATTCAAGCTGACCAAACCTTGAACACATGAATCTTGAGGTCTCTGATACTTCTCCTCAACCAAACCCTGAGCAGATGGATGAAGAATTCACCATAAACTAATTATCCCAGTGTTCAGGAAAACCTTAAACTCCCAACTCACCACTGAAGGTAAAGTGATACTTAGAGGAACCAGCAAGCTCTAATGGAAACCCTGTCTTCACAATAAAATTTGGACAAGGAGACCTCAGCTACACCAATCAGATTTCCTTGCAGAAGAGTCACAACCAGAAGAACCTGAAAAGCACAATGAAACGGAGGTTTCAATCCTATTGGCAACGGTTCCCATACATCAGACACCTCTAAGTTCTCTCTAAAGACCACGCCGTTTAATGATCCACCCGTTTCTACTACGTTCCACAACGACTCAACAATCAATTACTAACATCAACAACAACATCAACGGTCACTGCAACAACAACAACAACAACTTTTCCACCACCACCACATCAACCACAACAAGGCGACTTATGATTCACAAATAATCAGCAGACTAAAGGTGAGCTTGAAAACAACATATGATTGCAACGTGGTGGAAGGCCAATCAAGCCTGGAGGAGAAGTTTTAGACAAAGCACGAGCACATAATTAACCAGATTGGAGAATACTGATATTATCTGGATGATCAAGAGCAGACAAAGGAGTTAATATTGCGTACGCCACGAGAATGACCGAAAATAGAAGAAACGGTGACATAGGAAGTTACCCACCCGTGTGCATCCTTCAGTATGCAATGAGAGCCCCTCTTCGTGCTCGCTTTAAGGATCTCCCAACTTCTGACATGAAGGAGATTCTGCTTCAACGCATGCTTGAGGAGAATTATGACAAAGGCCACGAGGATCACACCGTTGCCTATAAGAAGCATTACAAACAACGTTATCCATCGTGATGAAATCGCGCAATTGGATGCATGCCAAGTCTAAGGAACGTAAAAAGATGAAGAGTATACAGAGTCACCGAAAACCCCACTCTGGGTCACTCTCCACCAACCCCTCCTCCTCCACCACCGTTATGGTGCATCAGTGCTTTTTCCGGTCCAACTAGAGCCCTAATTCCGCCAAGATCCTCTTTTTCCACCACCACCCGTCTCCAACACCCAATCCAGATGGTCAGTCTCCAGGCTCAACTGCTCCAGCTATGTCCAAGACAAGCTGCTAACTATAGCAAAACACAGCCTGACAATCGCAACCTCCAGATTCGACCGCACTGCCTCATCATTTCGAAGACGTATTTCGCATGAAAAGTCAGAACTTTGCCGCTCTGGATATGGTGTTTGTTGATGAAGATATCGGCAGTCGGCACATCCCCCCCCCCCCCCCGAGTTTATGATACTGAAGCATGGATTGGTTTAAAAAACCTCTCTCCGAAAGAGGAAAGACCTGCGACTACGGATTCCTGAACCTCCTGCATATCCATTCCCTCATCAAGTCTATCTGTCCCCACCCACAACTGGGCATCGGCTATAGCCTCCAGCTACGTACCTCCACCGGAGAACTCTCTGCTTTCACAGACCGGTGATATTGGAGTGTTTATTGATTGGTTCTGCAAGAAGCAAGGAATCACAGAGCTCACACCGGAACACTTGGAAGGTCCTGCATAGTAAGTTTTCAAAGGCCTATCCATCCTGAGTGATTCATCCACTAATATAGATGGAGGAATGTCACAAGCATCTGACCCAATCACGAAGAACGACAGACTCTCTCATGTAAACTAAAGCAGACCACTCCATTGGGATGGTCCCTCCAAGTCCCACGTCACGATTCAGACAGAGTTCTTCTTCAACAGAGACTTGGATTACTACGATACTTGGCAATCAAGGGTGACAGAAAAGCGATGTAATCACAAAGATGAAAGCTACTTATTATCCTGATGTCGGGCTCGAACAGATGGTTCCAGATCAGATGTAGGATCAAAGCAGAGTTGCTATTTGCATGCGATTTATTCAACTTATGGTATCTCCCACTGGGTGTTTCAGGTACTAAAATCTACAATCGAACCGATCCCACTCACAGAATCCAACCGAAGAGCAATTGTAATTAATCACATGAGAATCCTAGAGTCGTCAGCATTTGATGTCCATTTCGATTTACGGTACGATATACATGAAGACATGAATTAGTCCGTTCGAAGAGCAATAATCCAGGAATAACAATGCTAAAAACAACTATCAAGGATCTTGTACCCGAGTGACTTTTAAGACCGGTATACTTTGCTGAATCTTCAAGGTCACCTGAACCACCTACCGCCAAGGGACAGGAAGATTCTCTCCTCTGCTGTCAACCTATGGATCAGGAATCTGGTTATCAGACAACGGGTAGAGAGACTTCCAACTCGACATCGAGAGTTACTAAACTCCACAGAACCTCACCACACCCTCGCTGGAATCTACAAGTCTCGGAGTTCATGCACGACCACAGATTCTTGACTCTCCAAAGAGCCGTACTGTTCATATAGACAAATATGTATGCGCCTAGATGCTCGTATGGCGCTTCAACGAAATCCACAAGTTCATGAACGGACTCCTACACAAAAAGATGAATCTTTGGACTATCTTGGGTAAAAGGAATTCAAGGTTAACAAGAACAATCCGCACTGAATACAGGTCTGGTGACCATCGAAAGATGTAGAGTCAAGGTGCAAGCAGTTCATGTTTTGGCCATTTAAAAAAAGCGGCTAAACTTAGGAGGATCTTCCGTAACTTAGGAAGCTAATGTTGGTGGAGAAGAATACGCGAAGGAGACTACAGAATCTACGGTAGAACCCAAAGATGACATCCTCTCTATACTTCTCGTACTTCTGATGTGGTAAATAAAGAAATCTTGTACATTGTTAATAGTTTATCTTTAGTAGTAAGGTGTCCAAGTAAAAAATTTTGTCATGCGGTATTTTTGTATAAACTCAAACTCATCCTTCAAAAATCTTATACCTGACACTAACCAGATTTATATTTTTTCCCTCAGTAATTTGCATGTGGAGCCTTAAAAATGTTCCCAATATCGGTGTATGTATTTAATCAGGCCACATTTTCTCCAAAATTTTCTAACATATATAAATCAATTGAGATCCTAAATCTTAAAGGGTTTGAAATTTTTGATCGTGGAGAGAAAGTGATTTTAAATATTAACATCTGATTAGAAAATTTGTATCTATTAGACACAAGTGTAAGCCTCCCATAGTGTAGCTTAAACATTTTCGAATGATCGATGCACATATTGGCGGGGAGCGGAATTGGTATGAAGAAGAGTGGAATTGTGGAAATCCAGAAAACCGACCTGTAATATACTTTAACGGAGTTATAAGGATGTAGGTTAGGTACTCGATCTCAACGATCCAGCCAGAGCCGAAGGGATCTAACCCAGGGACAATCCACTAGTTAATGTAGAAGTCCTTAGGGTATGATTACAAAAGTGAGTAATGAGAGAATAAGGGAATAGTGCGGACTGATATGGAGCTAGTACTAGAACATTACCCAACAAGGAGAACTAGTAATGAAGTCTCGGAAAGCACAGAAGGGTTAAGAATGAAAAAGAAAAGTTTTAAGATAAAGGGTGAAAAAAGCAAGCACAGCTCCTTTAACATTAGGCAGATTCCTGGTCAATACATATCTGTCAAATCATTTGGTTGATTAATTGTGCATTGACGACAAGTATCCATGGACCCCTGTGATATGCTGCACAAACCTTCTATCCACTCGTAATCTCTCAAAAGATTTTTGTTTCAATTGTCACGGAGACTTAACACGTAATCTACTGACTATCTCACTCCGAGATAGTTGGTATTGAAAAGGTGGCAGTCTGCTCCAGCCTCCGCTCACTTAAATCAAAACGCACTATTGAGTCTAGAGCCTAGAGATCATCAATAAATCTCGTTAGGACACTATTCCAATATACTTGTTTTTCACACACTGTGAAAACAAGGATTATCTTAAAGTACCCTACAACGCATTATCCTTGTGATATTGCCAGAACATCCGAGTGATTACAAAAAGTATTCACAGTGAAGATGGAAATCCTCTGCTATAGGCCAACATCAAACAAAGCTCTAGGTCAGGAAACTGTGAGAGATCCTTAATGGATCAAACTTAAATAAGACACTGGGGCTTATTCGATACGGATTTCAGATTATGAATGACAAGGATGAATTTTGATAAAAGCTTAAAACTCTCGGATGTGTTACGAGATACCACAATATCCTTATAACTCTTGCACACCATTATAAGCAATTTCACAACAATTTAATCCTTCAATTCGGTGGAGAAAGTAACTCACTGAACACACTACCCGTTCTATTAGTAGCAATACTATTCGAGAGGAAGCCTGCTATTGAGGTGTTCGGTAAAGAGATACTAGCAATAACAGAGAAACTAATGCATCTGCGTTGAGATGAACTAACACTTAAAGTTGAGAAACCCAGTCAAGGAGCGTTCTTTTAATGAATCTGCCTGATCACAGGTACAATATTTAAACTGTAAAATGGTCCTCACTAAAACCGAAGGATTAATAGCGGAACCAGAACTCTGATAATGACAAAGCCATATACGTCACCAATGCTTTAATATGCTAACCATTTCATTACAGGTTCATATAAAGACGAGATTCGACAACCAGTTCCCAGCAGAAACAAGTTCATAGCCCACATGCTCATAACTTAATAGCACCTAATGGACATTACAACAACATAGAAAGAATGACCTAAAGCTTCATCAGCAACTCAGATCTCACTCGTACATTCAGCAGGTTAAATTGAAGAAGTTAATACGAGCATAAATTCAATGCTTTCAAATTGCAACAATAATAGTCATGACGCCCAAAAGTCACACGCACGCAAGATGGCAAAAGATCACAAGATTTATGAATAGAGATTTGCTTGGCTAGTAACTCAAGAAAGCTCAAGTTTACATTCGAAGACAAGCCAAAAGGAAAAAGCTCAAACTTAAAGTCGAAAGATCACTACTACACTATGTACAAATAGATCAATGAATGAAGAAATCAAAAAGATTACTATCTGAAGTCAAAAGTCCAAGACAAAAATGCTAGGAATCAAATGTATTTTCTAGGGTGACCTCCCTTTAGGGTGAGATTGTTAGGATCATGGAAAAAGACTCTTCTCGGTCCACCCCGTGTTTGTCTATCATAGGTTAGCTGGTATCTTAATATTTAACGTTTAGATATACCGATATGACTCAAGGTGTTGGGTTCGGGTCTTTTTACCCACGTTGTAAGCCCATACCACAACCATTAGGGCATCAAAAACTCTTGATACAAACCCCTTTTTCAGCCATGGGAAGGGTGGATGTACATTGTATAACAAACATACACTAAAGTAATCTATCTCTCCCTAGCACTTCTTCCCATTTTCCTCTCTCTAGAATCGGCCAACCCATCATCTTTGTGATTGTGTTCTGATAACCAATATAACTACAAAAAACAAAATAAAAACAAATGATAAAGAATTAAAACACACGACACTCCTAATATGCAGAAAATAAATATTGGGTTGCCTCCCAAAAAGAGCTGCTTTCTTACATTTACGAGCTTGAAGCTAGACTCGAAGTCACACGTCCAAGTGTCGTAGAAAGTGGTTCCAAGTTGAAGATATCCCTTGGACATTCCTCTTTCTGAGAGCTTTTTTAGTGGTGGGATTGACTTAGGGTTTAGGTAAACTTCACTTCGGTCTGGATCGATCAATGTTTAATCTGCATGTGCCACTGCCTCCATCTTTGTTTTTTGGTGGTAGGGTCCTAGTTAATGTGGTTTTATAATTCTATGATTACCACATATACTCTTGAGGTAAAAAGGGTATGGATGCCTAAAAGAATACTACCAACCTCCCTAAACACTAAGGTTTAACCTTAAAAGGATTGAGCTCGCATCTCTAGCATATATCCCATTCGTGCCCTGTAAATGTGCATCACTAATAAGTCCCTTCCTAGCATAATAGGGGGTTCGTGCGCCTATTCCATCCGAGCTAGGCCGTGGTTTGTATGATTTCCCTTTTTCCAAGTGTGTCCCAATATAGGTCTATCCTCCTCACCTAAGTCACTCCTTTTTACATCCGAATACCGACCTTAGTGGATTTCCTTCCCCCCCCCCCCCCCCCCCCCCCCCCCCCCCCCCCCCCCCCCCCCCCCCCCCCCCCCCCCCCCAGGTGGGGCCCCCCCCTCCCCCCCCCCCCCCCCCCCCCCCCCCCCCCCCCCCCCCCCCCCCCCCCCCCCCCCCCCCCTATCTCCTAACTCACTATTTTGGCCATCCTACAATCTATAACTGCGTTGGCGGTAGCTAGGAATCCTCTTCCTACTAGCAGAGGGGTTTCGGGGTCCTTCTTCATATCAATCACGTAGAAATCATTTAATAGTTTTAGTTTTCCCTATGTTGAACGTCAACGTAATTAACAATTCCAACGTGGAGGATTTGGTCCCTTCAGCGTAATTCGCAAATATGGTCGGACTCTTCTCTTTCCAATACTGATGTTGACTTTTTGAAGAGGTACAGTGGATTTATGTTATACGCATGATCCTAGATCGGCACAAGGTGTCGAAAGGTTTGAGTCCCCTATCTTCAAGGCAGAGTGAATTAGTCCAGGTCGTCCATCCTATGCTAGGTAACTGTAACCTTGAAAAATGCATGATTCCTTTTTGCCTAGTTCAAATCTCTTTTATCGTAATTATCCATTATAGCTTTATAGATAGGAGCGTGAGCTAGAACTTTGTGAACATGTAGGTTAAGATGCAAAATCTTTGAATTCATAATCAAGAGTTGTTCGGGTTCATATCGGTTGTTTGTGGTTTGATCCCCTTCCTGTGTTTGCATGCAGCAGGCATGCTTGGGAAAAGGTTGCTTCCCACAAAATATGATTTGATAGCAATGATTAAAGTGGAGGGTCAATATAAAAGCTTGGGTGATCAATTATTTGTTAGTGTAAGAACGAGCAGACAAAACTGGGGAAGCACTCAGTTTTAGGTTCTTGACTGTATCGCTAGGTAGGGCTCCTGCTAATCGATCGGTGATGGCCTTCAACACTATTGTCGATCTTGGTTGGTTTAAACTCACTTGCTTGTTGTTTGAAATCGGAATCAAACTTTGGACATCTAGCGTCTTGAATGCCATGAAATGGATACCAAACCATCAAGATTTGCTGATTGTTAAACTTTGAGAACGATTGTTACAGAACTGTTTGGTATAGAACCGTTGGGTTGGAACCGGTTAGGTGGGTTTGAAAAATTATTTTGAGAATTTTTGGGGTTGTTCTCCACCTAAGGTTCGGGTGACTTCTCCATGATGGGAATTATATGATGTCACCAAGATTGTTTTGGCTCGAGCTTGAAAGTAATACCATTAAACCCACTCCGCTTCATCGTGCGCGAGGATGCGATATTCAACAAAGGCTTGTTTAGGATCTTCTCAGTGCAATACTTGAGTGTCGTGAGGACCCACCTAACAGATCTCACTATTGGTCGTGATTTGTTTCCTTGAGTAGTTGTGTCGACAGAGAAGAGTCTTCCCTCAATGGCTTGGACTTGATTTTCGAGCTCGATGAGGCCTGCAGGTCGGATGTACTTGGTACAGGGGGGGGGGGGGTGAAACTTGAGAAAAGTGATTGCCTTGCACCGGCTTAGCAAATCCCTTGAGTACGTCCAACTTTCCGTTGTCAAAGGGGCGAGTCCACTAATAAAGCCCAGGAAACATAGGCGGAGTCGTCCAGCGAATCGTTTATTCACCGGCCGATTGTTCCATTGGTTCTTCTGTGACGGATATGACATGGTCATAAAAAATTTAGACTTGGAGCCAAAGGTTGATGCCATGATGAGGGACTTTTTGTAGTAAGTCCTTGAAACGAGTCCATGCTTCAGATAGAGATTCTCCATGATGTTGTTGGAACATCAGGATATCAATTACGAGCTTGTCGATCTTTCCCGGTGGAAGAGAATTGAGCAAGGAAACTAGTAGTAAGACCCTCCCATGTGTGATGATCCTGCTAGAAGACTTGCAAGCCTAATTGCCTTCGCTTGAATAATCGCGAAGGAAAATAAAATAAACCAGGCACTTCTTTCCCTATTTCACCATCAGAGGTCAAGTGAGTCCACAAGTTTTAAGAAATCCTTGAGGTGTTGGTTTGGATCCTCGGACCGAAGTCCGTGGAATGAGCATCCGTTTTGCACCAACCGGATGGTGTCGGATCAAAAGGTACCACGTTGTTCCCTACGGGGAGCTCAAATGGTCTTTCCTGTAGGCCCCCCTCGTTGCCAGTTTGGAGTAGTCTCCCCTGATGAGTCACGATATGATTTCTCGTCTCTCATGGTGGTTGACGAGAATGGATTACGAAACAAATAACACAAAAAAAGATAGACTACAAGAAAGCTAATATGCGGAAATTAAATTCTTACTTGAAAGGATTCAAGCAAGTAGAACTAAGCTAAACTATGATCAAAACCTAACTATTCCCCATGCAGCGGCGCCAAAAACTTGATGCGGTTGTCGTAAGGGACTTCTATAAGAAGTTTTACAACTCCCTAGGCAGAGTACCTAACCGTTGTAGTAGTAGTAAGGTAAAAACTCGAGGGTTGTTATCGTTCTCCAGGGGAATAGGTTGGGAAGGCTTGATCACGGTCTAACAGAATTCTAGGGGTTGAGGGAAAATTATTTTTGTAATTTTATATTTTATAGAAAGCAGTAAAATCATATGTTTGAGAGGTTTGGTTGGTTTTAGCAATTAAACTAAATAATAAACTATGCTAATGGTGATAACAATATAATAAAAATATTGTATTTATTTAATCATGTATTACTCCATAGATTTGTTTCACCGTAGTGTTTGTTGCTTTGTCACACTTGTGATGATCTATGTAATTATTTCCTAGGTCATGAACAGATTACACGAACCTGCCGTCTACTTAATATTCTGTTGAAGGCAAAACGCACTATAGTAGTAATGAAGACTATAACAAGCAAGGCCCTCAAGAGTATGAGTTAAATGCATATTGAAAAATATATTAAAAGTGATCAACCCTATAAGGGACAAGATATATAAAGACTTGTAACCGCGATGATCTCCTTTCGACACAATCATGTTATCCCTAGAAACATATCACAACGATACAAACAAAAGCTTGTTTTTCTAAAGCCTAAACATTCCTAGGATACATACAATCATAAATAAACACAATAAGGATTTTAGCTACGCATGTTAAAGAAAACAGAACAATAAATAACTCATACAACAAGAACATATTGAATGATTAAGATAATCTTACTTGAATTAAACACATGAATTGAAGGAGTTAAAATAGGGTTTTTGAAGCCCTAAAATCGTCCTAATAAGCTGCCAAACAAGACTAGGTCGTCTCTCTTTTCATTATTTTCCTAAAAGTTTACACACTAAAAACCCTAATTACAGGGATTGTATAAATCGATAAATCGCATGCGACGCGTCACATTTTAATCTGAAACGGGCTCATGACATAGAATATTCTTAGATCTATGGGCTGGCGGTCGTGCGAGCTGAGACACCGACCGTGAATACTTGTGACAACAAATCGAGGGAATGACTCGTTGACGGCATCCACGTGTAATCTTGTGACGCCTATCTAACAAACCGCGAAACATAATCCTTGAGAGATGTTGGTGTAAGGTCCGAATCTCATCTGTTTCTCTCCTAAATGAGCCCAAGTCCACGTGTACTTTCCTCTAAATAATTCCTTCTAAATGCTAAATATACCCTGAAAAGGAACGATTAAGTACCTAATTATGTGGGGCATAAAAGCACGATTTTAGGAGATATATGACCCTGAACAATGTATAAAAAGACACCATCATCAAAGACAATGTTAAATGAACCAATCTATCCTACAAAAAATTTGGGTGTAATGCATTCGAATACAACAACTCCACAATCAAAAGGAATTTCCATTAGACACATTCTAGGAAAAACTCCATACGCTTATTAAATGTATAGAACCGAAACTTAATTACTCAAAGTAATTGGAAGAATAAAATGCTTCATTCTTATAACAAAAGAATTACCATCACCGAAGTTGACCCAAAATTCATACGAATGTTTTTTATCCTAGGATAGTCACAAAATAGGTAAAGCATAGATAATTATCAACAAAACAAAAAACAATGAAAGTCAAAAAAATCCATAAATGTAACATATCGATGAAACTCCTCCCTCGCATAAAACATCACCTTTGGAGGATGATGATTTAGTCGAAGAAGAAGCTATTGAGGTTAATAAAACAAGACCCGTAGGCAATGATCTCGAAGATAAATCTTTAGAAAATAATGAAATCATAAACATTAAAGAATCTAAGAGTCATCCATTATAAAATGTTATTGGTAATCTAAATCAAAGAACTCTTATATCACAAGCTCAAGACAAAAGTAATTTCTTTTGTTTTCTTTCAACCATAGAACCTAAAAATATAGATGAAGCCTTAAAAGATGAAAGTTGGGTAATTGCTATGCAAGAAGAATTAAACCAATTTATATCAAATGATGTTTGGGAATTAGTCCCATATCCCAAAAACATGATTAAAAAATTGAAAACCAAAATAGAATATAAAATAATCTTGACGAGAATGGTGTCGTGTCTAGAAATAAAGCTAGGCTGGTTGCTCAAGGTTATAAATCACAATAAGGAATTGATTATGACAAAACTTAATGCACCCATAGCAATATTAGAACCAAAAGAATATTATGTATCTTATGCAAGCGCACCTATACCTTTAAATTATTTCAAATGGATGTAAAGAGTGCATTCTTAATGGTTTTTAATCAATGAGAAGATTACGTGGCACAAACCTCCGGGATTTCATTGACTCGTAAAACCTAATCGATGATTATAACTCAAATTAAAGCGCTTTAAGTACTCAAACAATCTCCTAAAGCTTGGTACATATGATGAAAGCCTTTATTAATTAAACTTGGTATTTTATATACAATGGAATTGTAGATAACATACTTTTACTAAGAAAAGAGACTCTAGACCCTCATCAATATGTCCAAATAAGTGTCGATGACTAATATTCGTCATCAACTTGTCAAGATTTTGCGATTATTTTGCCCAATAACATGCATGATGATTTTGAAATGAGTATAATGGTGAAACTTAACTTCTTTAGGATTTTCAAATAAAACAACAGAAGATGGTATATTCTTAA
Source organism: Tanacetum coccineum (assembly GCA_026074375.1). Taxonomy (NCBI): domain Eukaryota; kingdom Viridiplantae; phylum Streptophyta; class Magnoliopsida; order Asterales; family Asteraceae; genus Tanacetum; species Tanacetum coccineum. The sequence continues at coordinate 31,634 of BQNB010016494.1, forward strand.
TCAAATCCCAAAATATATAAAAGAAATGCTTAAGAAATTTGGATTAGAAGACTCTAAGCCAATAAAAACTCCTATGTCTACGGAAACGAAACTCACAAAAGACGTAGAAGGTGAGTCCGTAGATAATACCAAATATAGAGGTATGATAGGTAGTTTGTTATATTTAACGGCAAGTAGGCCCGATATCATGTTTAGTGTTAGCCTTGTGCACAGCTTTGCCAAGAGGATACCAAGACCTATACACCTTGAAGCGGTTAAACGTATCATCGATACATTAAAGGCACTACCACTTAGATTATGGTATCCTATAGGGATCCGGCAATAGAAACCTATAGTATAATGCATACTCTGATCAATAGCCGGAGATTATGAGGATAGAAAAAGGCACTAGTGGTATTTTTACGTTTAGGGATGTTTTTAAACATCTTGGTTATAAAAAAAAATATAAAAAAAAAAAACAACCGCACTTTGCTATTTCCACTAACGTAGCCGAATATGTAAGCACCGAAAAGGCAAAGCCCCAACAAGCACTATTGATGAAACAAGCTCTCGAGTGGCATTAGTTTATATGACATTCATATAGTGTGTGGATAACAAAGGTGCTATAAGACTAAGTAAAAATCCCGTACAATACTCTCGTACAACACACATTAAGATTTGTTCACCATTATCCTTCGTGAACAATGTTAAAAAAAGGGATATTTTCCATAGACAAGGATTCATCAAAGAATAACATTGCCGGCAAATTCTAACTAAACCCCATAAACGTGAGCCTTTTAATTACTTACGACTAGGTCTAGGATGATGGGAACAAATAATTAAGTTACTATATTAAGTAATTATATCACCACTAAGTATAATTGGAACTCAATTCACTTAAAAGTAAACAAGAACATTTAACTACAACCAAAACCAACTTGCCAAAAAAAAATGGGAAAATAAAATCGTCAAATGGACGGCCCCCTTAGCTCTTAAAGGGTGGCCCCCTTAGTGATAAGGGGCCGGCACACGCACATTATGACCGCCGGCCATCTGACAAGTCGTAAAAAAAGAAATTTCTTTCAAATCTGTGTCTAGGATTTTATTTTTTTCACAAAATCAAAGATTGAGAATTTCTCAAAGGTTAGTTTTGCTTCTATACAAAATTGCTTATTAGTACATATACTTACAAACCTTGGTTTTGCCAAGATTTAAGCTTCAAAACTTTATATATATATATATATATATATATATATATAGGGGACCGATTCTTTAATTTGAATTAACTTTTTTGTACAGACCTACAGAAGCTCATTTTTTCAAACACTACAAATTTAGCATTATTAAATTATTTTTTTAATCTTAAATCAAAAGGTATAAAAATTGTAAAATGTATTTTCGTCATTTTTTTTGATTTTTTTTAATTAAAAATGCTTTTTTAAGCCTAATTTTCGGAATTAAAAATTTGTTTTTTTTATTTTTTTTTATTTTGTTCCCAAGCAACACAAGGTTTTTAGAAACATCAAGTGCATACATGTTTTCTTTTTATATCTTATAAATGTACAATATTTTGCATATAATTATTTAGAAACGTCAAACTTATTTTGCCTTAAAATTATAATTGCACATATGTTTCTTATGTTAATCTTTGATCTTCAAAATTTATGACCAAAATTAAAATATATACATGTTAACTTCAAAAATTTCAAAATAGTATAACCTCAAACTTGATAAACTTCGAAACACAGTACAAGTTATTCTTGTTTAAATACAACAAATTAAATGATGCACAACAATTTAAAAACATGTGTGCCCTTTTCGCTTTCTCATCAAATTCATCAGAACATATATGCACGTCTTCGAAGAACATATCTACACGCCTTCCAAGAACATATGTACACAATTGCGCACTCTCTCAAATTCATTAAAACATATATCATGTCCTTACGAAAAAACATATATGTTTGTTGCGATCACATAGACTTCATAAATAAAGCACCAAAATACAACCCTTGTATAAAAAAAGTAGTATAAATTAAATAACTAATCATATAAATTAAAAAAACAAGATAATAAGAACACATCCAATATTTCGCATTTCATTAAACGTTCAAACTTTATCATGAAAAGAAGATGTCTAATTAGACCAAACACTACAAATCACAAAAACACCATCGTTGATGCGTAAACATAATTTTCATCCCCATATCCTAACATGTAAATTATTTTTTCTGCTAAGGTCATGCATTGTTATTTTGACATAGGATATAATAACTATTAAACTATTATATATTTAAATAACAAAATTTGAGCATGACTAAGCTTCATTTTTAAATCTTTTAAGTGGTAAATTTAGATTAAAGGGAATCACAGGATGTACAAACAAAGCCTTCAATATGAAATTGAAAAAAAGAACAAAGGAACACAATCACGTAAGATTATTATAGTTTCGATAAAAAACAAACTTTTGTGAAAAGGTTAACACTAGTACCAAAAACGGTTGTAAACATATTTGGGAAAAACACCGAAATCTAAACCAAAAACGGGATTCGATATCAAATAAAAAATCAAACCTTAAAACAGTGATAAATGGTAGATTTGATATCTGGCCGCCGTCGTATTCGATATCCAGACGCCGTTGTCCGGCTTTAGCACAACCCATCACTAGGTCACAAAAGGAGTTATAACAATCATTATAGGGACAACATAGGTATCATACTATCATCTATAGAGTGTGTATCAGTTGTACAAGATATTTAAACAGTAATATAACGAGAGTTATATGTCTTAAACAAGTGACAATAAAAAATATTCGTTATAAAATGAAAAGTGCTTCCACTCTACCAATCCTCTTTCCCATTTGAAACAAAGATTAGTTGTGTTTTGAACCCTTTCAATCCCATACCTTAAAAAGAAGATAAAAGGAAGATAATTAAAGCATACATAAAAACCATGACGAAATAACCAACAGATATATTATCCTTTATGAAACCTTCTTTAACACCAACAGAAAGAAATGCCTTTGAAGCACACAAAACTAATCCCAAATATTCGATTACCATAATAAATATGGAACCAAATCGAAATCGAACCTATTAATATTATTATTAATTGCACACATATCCCTAGTGGTTTGGTTCTATTTGTGGAATCAAAGCAGTTGTGTGGGATTTCATTAATGCGTGGACATCGCGACGTTCTAGGTTCTGCGGAAATCAACAGGCACGAAGAGGAAAAAGGGTGTCCAACGGATATGAAAATAATGAGAAATAGAGAGGTTTCATGGATCTATGAAATATTTCCACGTTTTAGTTATCTGATCTTTTTTTTGTATGTTCAAATTACTACTTGGTGGCTGATAAAAATGATTAGGGTTTGAGGGAGAGATAGAAGGGGAATAATACAAAATTAAACAAATCTCCTAATAATATGGACAGTTTTTTTTTGGAAAACAATATTAAGATATTACAAAAATACCCTTTTTAATAACTTTATAAGTAGTGGTTGCAATCTATTATTTAATTTACAAAAATGACATATTGCATTGATATGATGTACATCATGCATTATTAGGAGTAAAAAAGCTGGTTCATCTTACAAAAATCATGCGGTTCTTCCAAAGAAAATGCAAATCTATATAAATATATATATAATATAAATATATTATATAAATAATAGTATATATATAAATATATTATATATATTATAAATATTAAAAATATATTACATATAAAGTGTGGATTCTTGTTGACAAGGTAAATGTATATAAAGTATAAGGAAGGGGTTATTGGAAAACCCAATAAATAATGTGTAATTAATAATGATCTATGAAATCAGATTAAGATGAACAAAGGTAATTTAAAGAACATTTATAAAAAACTTTATGTCGATAATGTTAAAAAAAAGTCATCGATAATGGCCTTTAGGGTCATTATTATCATTGTTAAAGATTCTCCACAGTAAACGTTTTGTTAGCAATGAAATAAATGAAAGAAAGACTTTTAATTTAAAAAAAAGAGATTATTAAATGTAAATGACTTATAAAACGTTAAATGTTACTTTTATTAAACACAATTAAAAGCAATAAAAACTTAATACAAATAAGAATGTTTAACTTCACATTAATTAATTAAAGATGCATTGCATGATGAACTTTAAATACAATTTTAAACCCAATTATTTGACACACTAGTTAATACATATCTTCAACATGATGACACACATACAAATTTTAATTACATTTGTAGTGACAACACATTGTTCGTTCCACAAATCACGACACATCGAAATAAAACACAATGTAAGTGTAAAAAAAATTATACGTTCTAGTGAACACAAAAAGTCATATGACACATTTGTTTCCTAAAACATTTCTATGACACACTAATTTTCATATTATATTTTTTAGTTGACACCATAAGTTTTTTTTGACACAACTAAAATTTTAAAAACAGATTATCGGCAATATAAATGTTTTGAGGCACACAAAATTCTTTCTATGATATAATAAAAGTGACACATTAAAATTTTGGTACAATTGTAGCTACACACAATATTTTTATCACAATAATTTCTTTATGAGCATATGTTTTAATGACACAACTCAATTTTTAATTTCCATCAGCTAGTGTGTCACAAAAGAAATTATGTGAGTAAAAAAATTAAGGTGTCAAAAAACTTAATGTGCCACTTAAAAATGTATCATGAAAATTAACGTGTCAAAAAAATATAAGGTGTAATTTAATGTGTAATAATAAAATCAAAGTGTGCATGGTACAAATAAATTAAGTTAGAAACGTTAGAGCAACGGGAGCGCCTTGGCCATAGAAAAAAAAGTTGGTGCCACGTCACAAGAATGGTGTTTGGCATCAAAATTGCTATGGCACCAGAATTCAGCGGCATTGGTTGGCACAAGAATTTTTGGTGCCAAACTAATTTTATATTAATAATATTTTTATTTTTATAAATAAAAAACTTATAAAACAAAAATTAAAAATAATAAAACATTTTACAATAAAACTAAACAATAACATAACAACTTAAACATTACATAAAAACATAAAATATTCATAAAATTAAACATAACATAAAAACTAAAACAATTACATAAAAACTTAAATATCATAAAACTTAAAACAATGACATAAAAACACAAACAACTGATTATTACCATAGATGCACCACAAGGTCTTGTCCTGACGATCGATTTGCGTTTTCCTAACGCGAAAGTTCTTTTTGCCTTCCTAAACAAGAAAAATCATCATCTTTCGACCCAGCTTTCTAACCCATGTTTGGTTCTGGAACTCAAACGACATATGATTCAGTTAACATTCTAAATCCCACGTTTTCCAATATCATGTTTTAAAAAAATTAAACAACAATACATGATTCTCTTGAGGTTGTTGATTTGCATTGCACGCGCGTGGTATAAGTCCGTAACAAACCCCACGTACCTGAAGGAACTCCAGAATGGCCCGAAAAAAAACGATTCTTTGCAGCAACAAGAACTTATATAAACTAAAAGTCTTGGCATCCCTTTTCACATAACACGATATGACAAACGTGTCGAACCAATCACCCGTAAAAAAACCGACGCTAAAATAGTACCCATTCCTGAATGTAAGTCCCATTTAAAACAATAACCGACAATCTTAGAGCTAAATCAGCAAATACAACACAAAAAATGGGGCACCAAATAACACATTTTACAATACAATATAAATCGCCCCAGGAAACCCCAAAATTATGCATGCCAAAACCACAATCTATTGGATTCCGCAACATCTACTAACCATAAGAGTTGGGTATTTAAGATCCTCTTTTAACATGCCCCCATGTAATAGACTTTGGGCTATTTTTTCCAATCCCAAAGCATACAATCAATACTTCGCGATGGCATTTCCCGGAGTCCAAGTTTTTTCTTTCTTCCCAGTGAATTTATTTTTCAATATCAGTTGCACTAGTCTTCTTAAAAACTTATGATTATATAAAACGTGAATGCATTTAGTCAAGTTATCTAAACATTCCCGTGAAGTACGTTCAGCAATTTGCAAATACTCATCAAATGCATTAGGTGCAGTGCCGTACGCCAGTTGGCGTATGGCGGATGTGCACTTTAAATTAGGACCAATACTCTTACGACCGTCCGGCATCGAGCCGTGAGCTAAAATAAGTAAAGTACCCGGAATAGGCTGAACATCATAACTTAAGATATCGTTGACTATTTTATTAAAAAGTGTAGAGCTCATACGATACCTTCGCCTAAACGTTTCTTTCTTCCAATATTTATGCTCGTACTCGCGTCCGCCAAAATAGACCGTTGATTAGCCTTTCTTCCACCTCTCTCGTTTCACTCACGATAAATTTATCAACCCACCCCTAAAATAGAACGAAAACTCCAACCCTCGGCTTTCTTGCTCACAACACAAACTCATAAAATTGTTGATACGACTCGTATATCCTCCTCATATAGCGATCAAGTCGGGTTTGAAAAGAAAGCATCATAAGGATCGTATGAGGTTGTTATAGTCGAAAATTGTGAGATTAATGATCCATATTTCAAAAAAAAATGAAAGAATTGATCTAAATATATAGACTTGTGTGTGAAGTTATAAAATATAAAGGGGTATTTTATAGATTTTAAAGGGGTAAATAGGGTTTTGTGGGTATATTTTTTTTTCAAAACCCGCTCCCCCCAACCGGATACTTATTCAAAAAAAAAAAAAAGTCATTTCGCGTGGCTGTTAGCCACAGCGCGAATAGACCATGGCGCACCACTCCGTGGTTCGCGCCAAGGTCTCTCGCGCCGTGGCTAACAGCCCACGCGAAAGATTTTTTTTTTTGAAAAAGTATCCGTTGGGGGGAGCGGGTTTTTGAAAAAAATACCCCCAAAACCCTATTTTTACCCCTTTAAAATCCTATAAATACCCCCTTTATATTTTATAAATTCACACACAATTTCTATATAATCAATCAATACTTCACATTTTTATTTGAAATATGGATCCAAATAATCTCAACAATTTCGACACAACCAACACATACGATCATTATGATGCTTTCTTTCAACCCGACTATGATCGCTATATGAGAGATTACGAGTCGTATCAACATTATATGAGTTTGTGTGAGCAAGAAGCCGAAGGGTTGGAGTTTCGTCCTATTAGGAGGAGGAGATACATATATCGTGAACGAGAAGAGGTGGAAGAAAGGCTAATCGACGACTATTTTGGCGACGACGAGTACGAGCCTAAATATCTGGAAGAAACGTTTAGGCGAAGGTATCGTATGAGCTCTACACTTTTTAATAAAATAGTCAACGATATCTTAAGTTAAATTGTACAGCCTTTTCCCCGGTACTTTACTTATTTAGCTACGGCTCGATGCGACCGGTCGTAAGAGTATTGGTCCTATTTTAAAGTGCACATCCGCATACGCCAACTGGCGTACGGCACTGCACCTGATGCATTTGATGAGTATTTGCAAATTGCTGAACGTAATCACGGGAATGTTAGATAACATGACTAAAAGCATTCACTTTTTATATAATCCCATAAGTTATTTAAGAAGAACCAAGTGCTACTGATAATGAAAAATAAATTGCACGAAGAAAAACAGACTCCCCGGAATGCTCGGGGTATTGATTGTTTGACATTGGATTGGAAAAATAGCCCAAATTCATTTACTGGGACATTCAAAAGAAGGGATCATAAATACCCCAACCTTATGTTATGTAATATAGTTGCGGATCAAAGATTGTGGATTTTGGCATGATATTTTGTGGGTTCCTTGGGGCGAATTAAAGATTTAAATGTGTTTAAATGGTTCCCCATTATTTGATGATAATTGCTGATATAGCTCCAGAATGACCGTTTAATAGTAATGGCATACATACATGAAAGGTACTATTTAGCCACGGTATTTATCCGGAATGGTCTACCATTGTCAAAACGTTTTCTGTAAGCAAGAGGATGGCCAAGATTTAAGTTTAAAACAGTCCAAGAAGCTGCAAGAAACGATATAAACGGGCATTCGGTAGTCCTACAAGGTCGTTTGGGTTATTATACGACAACCCGCGCGTGCAATTTCAAATAACAACCTCCAAGAGAATCATGTATTGAAGTATACTTTTATATAACATGAATAATGGAAACGAGGGATTTGAAGTTAACCTAATCATATGTTCGTGAGTCCAGAACAAACAGGTTAGAAGTGGGTCGAAAGATTGATTACATGTTAGGAATGCCAAAATAACTTTCGCGATAGAAAACGCACATCGATCTTCGACAGACCTTGTGGAGCATCTAAGGAATAATCAGTATATTGTGTTTTTATGAGTAATGATTAAGTTTTATGATATTTAAGTTTATTATGTAAAATTAAGTTAAATGTAATGTTTAAAGTTTTTATGATATGTTAAGTTTTTATTATGTTTTAAGTGTTTTATGTAATGTTTAGTTTTATCGTAATGTTTTAATATTATAATTTTAGTTTTTATAAGTTTTTATTAATAAAAATAAAAAAATAAAAAAAAAAACAATAGTTTGGCACCAAAAATTCTATGTGCCAACCAATGCCGCTGAATTCTGGTGCCATAGCAAAATCTGTGCCAAAACACCATTTTGCTGACGTGCACGCACTTTTTTCTCTATGGCACGACCGCTCCCCGTGCTCTAAGTTTCTTAACACATTTATTTTTACCAACACACTTTGATTTTATTATACACATTAAATTACACACTACATTTTTTGACACGCTTAATTTCATGATACATTTTAAGTGGCACATTAAGTTTTTTGACACACTTAATTTTTTTTACACACATAATTTTTTTGACACACTAGCTTATGAGAAATTAAAAAAATTAGTGTGTCAATAAACATATGCGTCAAAAGAAATTATGTGATAAACATATAGTGTGTCGCTACAAATGTACCAAAATTTTAATGTGTCACTATAAATATATCAAGAAATTTAGTGTGCCACAAATTTATATTGCCGATAAACTTTTTTTAAAAATTTAGTGTGTCAAAAAAAACTTAATGTGTCAATAAAAAATATAATATGAAATAAGTGTGTCACTAGAAATGTATTATGAAACAAATGTGTCAAAAGACTTAATTTGTCACTAGAACGTATAATTTTTTTTACATTACATGTGTGTCGAGAATTTGTGGAACGAACAAAGTGTGTCACTACAAATGTACTAAAAATTTGTAGTGTGTCAACATGTTTAAGAATGTATAACAAGTGTGTCAAATAATGTGTATAAAAATGTATTAAAAGTGTCATCATACAATGCATCATAAATTAATTAATGTTAAGTTAAAACATTTATATTTGTATTAATTAATTATTGCTATTAATTGTGTTAATATTAAACAAACGTTTTATAGTCATTTACATTTATAATCTTTTGTTTTTAAATAAAAGTCTTTCTCATTTATTTCATTGCTACAAAACGTTTAATGTGGCATTAAACAATGAGAATAATGACCTAAAGGCCCTTATGATGACTTTTAAAATAACATTACTCGACATAAAGTATTTAAAATGTGCATAAATTACCCTTATTCATCGTAACCACAGAATCATAACATTAAATACACATCCTAAATGGTCAATAACCCTTCTTTATAGCTTTTATATCCATAAACCTTTTGGGAACAATAACCCCACTTTATATGTAATTATATAAATATATAGTATATATATATATATATAATATATATATATATATATAATATATATATAATAAAAAATAAAATATATATATATATAAGCATTTTCTTTGAAGAACCATTTTTTGTACAGAACCAGCTTTTTTACTCCTAATAATGCATGATGTACATCATATCAATGCAATATGTCATTTTTGTAATTAAATAAAAGATTAAACCACTACTTATAAAGTTAAAAGGGTATTTTTCGAAATATCAAAATTACTGTTTTCCAAAAACTGTCCATATTATTAGGAGCATTTAGTTAATTCTGTATTATTCCCCTTCTATCTCTCCCTCAAACCCTAATCATTTTTATCAGCCACCAAAGAAATTTGAGCATAAAAAAACAGATCCAGAAACTACAACCGAGGAAAATCATTATAGATCCATGAAAACTCTCTATTTCTCCCTATTTTCATATCGTAGACACCCTCTTTTCCTCTTCGCGTCTGTTGATTTCCGCAGACCCTAGACCGTCGCGAATCCACCATTACTGAACCCACCACAACCTACTTTGATTCCACAAGAACCAAACCCACTAGACGGATATGTTGCAATTTATTACATATTAAAGGTTCGATTCCGATTTGGTTCCATATTTATTATGGTAATCGAATATTTGGGATTAGTTTTGTGTGCTTCAAAGGCATTTCTTTCTGTTGGTGTTAAAGAAGGTTTCATAAAGGATAATATACCTGTTGGTATTCGACATGGGCTTTTATGTATCTAATATATCTTCTTTTTTAGATATGGGATGAAAGGGTTCAACACAACAAATCTTTGTTCTAAGGGAAAAAGTTTCGGGTGAGCACATTCATCTTATAACGAATATTTATAAAGTCGTTGTTTAAGCAATAAAACTCGTTATATTACTGTTTAAATCTCTTATACAACTGATACACACTCTATAGATGATAGTATGATACCTATGTTGTCCCTATAATAATTGTTATAACTCCTTTTGTGACCTAGTGATGGGTTGTGCTAAAGCCGGACAACGGCGTCTGGATATCGAATACGACGGCGGCCGGATATCAAATCTACCATTTATCACTGTTTTAAGGTTTGATTTTTTATTTGATATCGAATCCCGTTTTTGGTTTAGATTTCGGTGTTTTCCCCAAATATGTTTACAACCGTTTTTGGTACTAGTGTTAACCTTTTCACAAAAGTTTGTTTTTTATCGAACTATAATAATCTTACGTGATTTTGTTTCTTTGTTTCTTTTTTCAATTTACAAATTGAAGGCTATGTTTACATTCACGTGCTCCTTTAATCTAAATATACCACTTAAAAAAGATTTAACAATGAAAGCTTAGTACATCTCAATTTGTTTATTTAAAATATATACATAGTAAAAATAGTTATTATATCCTATGTCCAAAATAACAATGCATACCTTACAGATAAAAATAAAATTACAGTTAGGATATGGGATGAAAATTATGTTTTACGCATCAAACGAGGTTTTTTATGATAAGTGTGAGTGTTGGTCTAATTAGGACCATCTTCTTTTCCATGATAAAGTTTGAACTTTAAACGAAATGCGAAATATTGGATGAGTTCTTATACTTGATTATTTAATTTATATTATTATTATTTACTTTTATACTACTTTTTATATATACAAGGTTGTATTTTGTGCTTTATTTATGAAGTCTATGTGATCGCAGCAAACATATATGTTTTCGTAAGACATGCATATATGTTTTAATGAATTTGACGAGAGAGCGCAATGTGTACATATGTTCTTGGAAGGCGTGCAGATATGTTCTTCGAAGACGTGCATATATGTAACTGAGAACTTGATTAGAAAGTCGAAAAGGGCACACATGTTTTTTAAATGTAGTAGCAAATTAAATTATTTGTATATAACAAGATACTTGTACTGTGTTTGAATTATATATCAGTTTATAGTATACTATTGGGGAAAATTTTTAGATTTTACATGTAAATATTTACATTTTGGTCATAAATTTAGCAGATCGAAAGAATATACAAATAAGAACATAATGTCAATCATAATTTTAAGCAAAATAAGTTTGACGGTCAAAATAATTAAATGCAAAATATTGGTACATTTATAATATAGAAATAACATGTTGCCTTGAAGTTTCTAAAAACATTTGTGCTGAAAAAAATAAAAAAATAAAAAACAAATTTTAATTCCGAAAATTAGGCATAAAAAAGCATTTTTAATTAAAAAAACAAAAAATGAACGAAAATCAATTTTACAAATTATACCCTTTTGATTTAGGATTAAAAATATTTAATAATGCTAATTTTATTGATTGAAAATGTTCTGAAGTGTTCTGTACAAAAAAGTAATTTACAATAAAGACCGGTCCCTATATATATATATATATATATATATATATATAAAGTTTTGGAAGCTTAAATCTGGCAAAACCAAGGTTTGTAAGTATATGGTACTAATAAGCAATTTTGTATAGGAAGCAAAACTAACCTTTGAGAAATTCCTCAATCTTGGATTTTTGTCGAAAAAAATAAAATCCTAGACACAATTTGAAAGAAATTCTTTTTACCGACTGTCAGATGGCCGTTCCCATAAAGTGCCGTGGCCGGGCCCCCTTATCACTAAGGGGGCCAACCCTTTAATAAGCCTAAGGGCCGACCATTTGACGATTTTTATTTTCCAGTATTTTTGGCATGTTGGTTTTGGTTGTAGTTAAATGTTCTTGTTTACTTTTAAGTGAATTGAGTTCCAATAAACATTAGTGGTGATATAAATACTTAATAAGTACTTAATTAATTTGTTCCATCATTCCTAGACCTAGACGTAAGTAATTAAAAGGCTCACGTTTAAGGGGTTTAGTTAGAATGTTAGCAATGTTATCTTCCGATGAAACCTTTTCTATGGAAATATTCCCTTTTTTTAACATTGTCACGAAGGAAATGGTGACAAATCTTAATGTGTTTTGTACGAGAGTATTGTACGGGATTTTTACTTAAGTCTATAGCCCCTTTGTTATCACACACTATATGAATGTCATCTAAACTAATGCCACTACGAGAGCTTGTTTCATCCATAGTGCTTGTTGGCATGCCTTTTCGGTGCTTACATATTCGGCTTCGGTAGTGGAAATAGCAAGAGCGGTTTATTTTTTTTAAAACCAAGATGTTAAACAACATCCCATAAACGAAAAATACACTAGAGGCTATTTTACCTATCCACATAATCTCCGGCATGATCAGAGTATGCATATACTATAGTTTCTATGCCGGATCCCTTAGGATACCATAATCCTAAGTGCGTAGTGCCTTTAATGTATCGAAAGATACGTTTAACCGCTTCAAGGTGAGAGGTTTTGGTATCCTCTTGGAAGCGTGCACAAAGGCAAACACTAAACATGATATCGGGCCTACTTGCCGTTAAGTATAATAAACTACCTATCATACCTCTATATTTGGTATTATCTACGGACTCACCTTCTTCGTCTTTTGTGAGTTTCGTTTCCGTAGACATAGGAGTTTTCATTGGCTTAGAGTCTTCTAATCCAAATTTCTTACATTTTTTATTAATAAATTTTGATTGATTAAAGAATATACCATCTTCTAATTGTTTTATTTGTAATCCTAAGAAGTTAAGTTTCCCCATCATACTCATTTCAAAATCATCATGCATGATATTGGCAAAATCATCGCACAACTCTTGACAAGTTTGACCGAATATAATTGTCACACAATAAATTTGGACAATGATGAGGTTAGAACTCTGTTTACTTAGTAAAAGTATGTTATCAACAATTCCCATATGAATAACCATTTTTAATAATAAAGGCTTTCAAGCTATCGTACCAAGCTTTATGGAGCTTTTTTTTAGACCTTAAAGCGCTTTCTTGAAGTCCTATAACATGATTAGTATTTTACTAAGTCATGAAGTCCCGGAGGTATGTGCCACGTAAACCTCCTCATCTGATAAACCATAAGAATGCACTCTTTACATCCATTTAAATAATTTAAAGTTCAGTTCGCACATAGGCTAATAATATACTTATGGAATCATAATCTATCTATGGTGCTAAGTTATTGTCATAATCAATTCCTTCTTGTTGATTTATAACCTTAAGCAACCAGCCTACTTTATTTCTAGACACGATACTATCTCGTCAAGCTTATATCTATATATCTATTTGGTTCAAATTATAATCATGTTTTTGGGGCTAGGGACTAATTCCCAAACATCATTTGATATAAATTGGTTTAATTCTTCTTGCATAGCAATTACCCAACTTTCATCTTTTAAGGCTTCATCTATAATTTTTTTAGGTTCAATGGTTGAAATAAAACAAAAGAACTTACTTTGTCCTTGAACTTGTGATATCGAGTCTTTGATTTAGATTACCAATAAGCAATTAATAAAGGATGACTCTTTAGATTCTTTAATGTTATATGATTTCATAATATTTCTATAAGATTAATCTTCGAGATCAATGCCTACGGGTCTTGTTTTATTTAACCTCAATAAGCTTCTTCTCGACTAACTCAATCATCCCCAAAGGTGATGTTTTATATGCGAGGGAGTAGTTTTCATCGAAAGTTTACATTTAAGGATTATTTTTGACTTACATTTGTTTGTTTGTTGATAATTTATAATATGCTTATACTAATTTTGAATACAGGAAAAACACCTTCGTAAGACTTTGGGTCGAACTTGGTGAGGTAATCTTTCGTATTAAGAATGAAGCATTTACTTCCAAATACTTTGAAGTAATTAAGATTAGGTTTTATACATTTAAATAATTCGTATGGAGTTTTTCCTAGAATGTGTCTAATGCAAATTCTATTGATTGTGTAGGTTGATGTATCGACTGCATTACACAAACTTTTTGTAGGATAGATTGTTCATTTAACATAGTCTTTGATGAGGTGTCATTTTATACACTTTTTCAGGGTCATATAACTCCCTAAATCGTGCATTTATGCCCAAATAGTACTTAATCTTCCTTTCAGGTATTTAGCATTTAGAAGGCATTTTAGAGGAAATACACGTGACTTGGGCTCATTTAGAGAAGAAACAGATGAGACTACGGACCTACACCAACATCGCCTCAAATTATGTATCTCGCGTATAGAATGGCGTCACAAGATACACGTGATGCCGTCACGATTCATCCCACGATTGTGTCACAAGAATTCACGACGGCGTCAGCTCGCACGACCCAGCCCAAGATCTAGAATATTCTATTTCATGACGCCGTCACGATTAAAATGTGACGCCGTCGCAGCGATTTATCGATATATACAAACCCTAAATTAGGGTTTTAAGTGTGTAACTTTAGAATAAAAAAGAGAGACGAACCCTAGTTTGTTTGGCAGCTTATTAGGACGATTTTAGGGCTTCAAAACCCTATTGTAACTCCTTCAATTCATGTGTTAATCAAGTAAGATTATCTTAATCATTCAATATGTCTTGTTGTTTGATTATTTTATGTTCTTGCTTTATCTTTAACATGCTTGGCTAAACTCCTTATTGTGTTCATTTATGATTGTATGAAACCTAGAATGATTAGGCTTTAGAAAACCAGCTTTTGTTAGGTATCTTGTTGATAATCTAGGAAACATGATTGTGTAAAAGGAAACATCGGGTAACAGTCCTTTATACTATCTTGTCCCATATATTTTGATCCACTTTTAATATATTTCAAATGCATATTAATATACCAAGATGGCCATTTTAATAGTCTACATACTACCTAGACTATTGCGTATGCCTCAACAAATATTAAGTAGACGGCAGGTATCCGTGTAAACTGTTCATGACCTAAAATAATTACAATAGACATCACAAGTGTGACAAAGCAACAACACTAGGAGTAAACAATCTATGGAGTAAATACATTATATAAATAAATACAATATTTTATTAATAATATTAACACAATAGCATCGATTTATTATTTAGTTTAATAGCTAAACCCCAACCAAACCTTCAAACATATGATTTTACTGCTTTCTATAAAATATAAAATTACAAAAATAATTTTCCCTCAACCCCTAGAATTCTGTTAGACCGTGATCAAGCCTTCCCAACCTATTCCCCTGAAGAACGATAACAACCCTCGAGTTTTACCTATACTACACCACAAGTTAGGTACTCTGCCTAGGGAGTTGAAAAACTTCTTAACGAAGTCCCTTCAGCAAACCGCATCAAGTTTTTGGCGCCGCTGCTTGGGGAATTAGTTAGGTTTTGATCATAGTTTTTTAGCTTAGTTCTACTTGCATGAATCCTACAAGTGAGAATTTTAATTTTCCGCATATTAGCTTACTCCGTAGATCTATCTTTTCTTTGTGTTAATTGTTTCGTAATCCATTCTCGTCAACCACCATGGGAGACGAGAATCCTATCCGTACTCTTGGAGACTACTCCAAACCTGGCCACGAGGGCTACAGGAATACCATTGAGCTCCCCGTAGGGTGAACAACTAGATAACCTTTTCGATCCGACACACAACCGGTTTTGGTGCAAAACGGATGCTCATTCCACGGACTTCGGTCCGAGGATCCAAACCAACACCTCAAGGATTTCTTAAAACTAGTGGACTCACTTGACCTGATGGTGGAACAATTGTGGAAAGAACGAGCCTGCTTTATTTTTTATTTTTCCCTTCGCGATCAAGCTAGCAAATGGCTTGAATGATCCTTCTTAGCAGGATCCCATCACCAACATGGGAGGGTCCTTGCTACTCGTTTCCTTGCTCAAATTTCTTTCCACCGAAAAGAACGAAAACTCCGATAATGATAACCTGCTGTCCAACAACATCATGGAGATCTCTATCTAGAAGCTGGACCGTTTCAATGACTTTACTGCAAAAAGTCCACTCAGTCAATGGCATCGACCTTTGGCTCCAAGCCGAAGATTTTTTATGACCCATGTCAAACCCGTCACAAGACGAACCAATTGACCCCATCGGCGTAGATAAGGGGGGGGCCTTCGTGACCGAAACGCCAAAAGAAACAGGGCATTATTAGAGGACCTCGCCCTCTATGACAACGAAAGTTAGAACGACCCAAGGGATTTCGCTAAGCCGGTCAAGGCAATCACTTTCCCAAGATGTCCCAAGTACATCCGACCGCCGCCTCATCGAGCTCGAAAATCAAGTCCAACGCTTAATGGAAGCTCATCTTGCTCCGACACAACCTACTCAAGTAAACAAAATCACTACCTCCATGTAGATCCTTAGTGGTGTCCTACGACACTTCAGTAATGCATAGAAGAACTAAACAAGCCTTGTTGAAATACGCATCCTCGCGCACCGATTGAAACTGAGGTAAGTGGTATACTTTCAAGCCCGAGCAAAACAATCTTGGTGACACCTATAATCCATCATGGAGAAGTCACCCAAACCTTAGGTGGAGACAACCCCAAAATTCTCAAAATAATTTTTCAAACCCACCTAACCGGTTCCAACCCAACGGTTTCAATCCCAAACCGTTCCTTCAACAACCGTCCTCAAAGCTTTAACAATCAATCAAATCTTGAAGGATTGGTATCCAATTTCATGGCATCTCAAGACGCTAGACTGTCCAAGTTTGAAGCCGATTTCAAAAAAACAGCAAAGTGAGATGACCAACAAGATCGACGTAGTGTTGAAGGCCATCACCGATCGAATAGCAGGAGCCCTACCTAGCGATACGGTCAAGAACCTAAAACTGAGTGCTTCCCTAGTTTTGTCTGCTCGTTCTTACCCAAAAATTGATCCCCAATGCTTATCTTGCCCCTCCACTTTAATCAATGCTATCAAATCATATTTTGTGGAAGCAACCATTTCCCAAGCAAGCCTGCTGCAAACCAGGAAGGGGATCAAACCACAACAACCGAAAGAACCCGAACCAACTCTTGAAGATGAATTCCAAGATTTGCATCTTAACCTACCTGTTCTCAAAGTTCTAGCTCACGCTCCAATCTATAAAGCTATATTGGATAAATACGTAAAGAGCTTAGAACTAGGCAAAAACGGATCAGCATTTTTCCAAGGTAAAGTACCTGCAAAGATGGAAGACCCCGGACTATTCACTCTGCCTTGTAGATTAGGGGACTCAAAACCTTTCGACACCTTGGCCGATCTAGATCATCGTGAACCATATCCCATGTACCTCTCAAAAGCTCAACATCAGACTATTGGAAGAGACCGACCATATTTTCGAATTAGCTGACGGGACCAAATCCTACCCCGTTGGAATTGTTAAAAACGTTGAAGTCCACATAGGAAAACTAAAACTATTAAATGATTTATACGTGATTGATATGAAGAAGGACCCCGAAACCCCTCTGCTAGTAAGAAAAGGATTCCTAGCTACCGCCAACGCAGTTATAGATTGTAGGATGGCCAAAATAGTGGTAGGAGAAGGAATCACTAGGTCGGTATTCGGAGTAAAAGGAGTCGACTTAGGTGAGGAGGAAGCACCTTATTGGACCACACTTGGAAAAAGGAAATCATACAAACCACGGCCTGAGCACGGATGGAAAAAGGCGCACGAAACCCCTATTATGCTAGGAAGGTACAATCATAGAGTGCCAAATACCCGGATAATGGGAAAATGCTAAGAAGCCGAGCTCAATCCTTTAAGGATCCCAATATGTTTAAGGAGATGGAAGAATTTTTAGGAGCCATAACCCCATTAACTCAAGAGAATAGTGGAATCAAAGAACCTAATTTAAAAACCCAATATAACTAGGACAAACACCAAAAACAAAGATGGAGCATGTCATGCCAAGGATAAAAACTGATCGATCCAGACAATAAAGTTATTTACCCAAAACCCTACAGTCAATCCCCACCAAAAAAAATCTCTCTATAAAGAGAAAAAGACCAAGTGAAATCAACAACTTGGACCACTTTCTACGAACACTTGAGTGTGACCTTTACGAGTCTACTACAAAACTCGTAAATGAAGAAAAGCGTCTTTTTAGAAGGCAACCCAATATTTACTTTTCTCGCATATTAGGAGTGTCGTGTGTTTTAATTCTTTATCATTTGTTTTATTATGTTTTGTAGTATATTGGATATCATAACACAATCAAGAGATGATGGGTTGGCCGATTCTAGAGAGAGAAAATGGGAAGTTCTAGTGAGAGAAAGATACTTAGTGTATGTTTGTTATACAATGAACAACCAACCCCTTCCCATGGCTGAAAAGGGGTATTTATACAAGAGTTTAGATGCCCTAATGGGTTGTGGTATGGGCTTACAAGTGGGTAAAAGACCCGACCCAACACCATGAGTCATACGGTAACTAAACGATAAATATTAAGACTACCAGCTAACCTATGCTAGACATAACACGGGGTGACCGAGTCTTTTTCATGATCCTAACAATCTCCCCCTAAGGGAGGTCCACCGGACAAGAAAATGAACAATTTGAATCCTATCCCCCCTGCATTATATGTCTTGGACTTTTGACTTCAGCTCGTAATCTTTGATTCTTCATTCATTGATCTCTTTGTACATAGTGAGTAGTGATCTTTTGACTTTAAGTTTGAGCTTTTTCCTTTAGGCTTGTCTTTGAATGTAACTTGATCTTTGAGATCATCAGCCAAAGTAAATCTCTATTCATCATCTTGTGATCTTTTGCCATCTTGCGTGCTTGTGACTTTTGGGCCGACATGCTCATACTTGTTGCAATCTTGAAAGCATGACTTTATGCTCGTATTACTTCATCAATTTAACTTGCTGACGAAGAAGTTGATATCAGAGTTGCGGAAGCTTTAGGTCATTCTTTCTTGATGTTGTAAAGTCATTGAGTCTTGAGTATGAGCATGTGGCTATGAACTTGATTCTGCTGGAACAGGTTGACGCCATCTCCATCTTTATATGAACCTGTAATGAAACAGTTAGCAATAAAGCTTGGTGACGAATATGGCTTTGTCATTCGTCAGAGTTCGGTTGCATTAACCTCCGGTTCTGTGAGGACCATTTTACAGTATAAATACTGTACATGTGATCAGGTAGATTCATTATAAGAACTCCTGACGAGGGTTTCCAATCTAAAGTGTTAGATCAATTAGTAGAGGCTAACGCAATGCATTAGAAGCACCTGTACTTGTGCTATATCTCTTTACCGAACACACAAAGCATGTCTAACCTCACTATATATTGCACTAATAGAACGGTAAGTGTGAATCATGAGTTACTATCTCACCGATTGAAGAGAAAATTGATTTGAAAATCAATCAATGTGTCACTGGTAAAGAGTTTTTGTAACACATCAAGAGTTTTAAGCTTTTATCAAAATTCATCCTCCGTCAATTCATAATCTGGACCGAATCGAAGCCCCCCAGTGACACAGTATTGATCCATTACGATCTCACTAGTCACCTACCTAGAGTGTTTGATTGGCTCTAGCAGGATTCCATCTTCACTGTGAAAACTTATGGTACACTCGCTGTTTCATGCAATATCAATCACAAGGATAATGCGTAGGACTCTTAGATAATCCTTGTTTTCATGCGTGTGTGAAATACAAGTTATATTTGGAATAGTGTCCAAACGAAATTTATTGATGATCTCTAGCGCTCTAGAACTCAATATGCGTTTTTAGATTTAAGTGAGCGGAGGCAGGAGCAGACTGCCACCATATTCAATACCACTTCTCGAGTGAATGTCAGTTAGATACGAGTGAAGTCCTCCGTGACAATTGAAACAAAAATCTTTTGAGAGATTCTGAGTGGCTAGGAAGGTTTGTGCATCATATCACTGGGTCCATGATACTTGTCTTCAATGCCAATAATCAACCAAATGATTCTGACAGCATATGTATTGACCCGGAATCTGCCTAATGTTAAAGGAGGGCTGCTTTCTTTTTTCACCCTTTATCTTAACATTTCTTTTTCATTCTTCAACCCCTTCAGTGCTTACCGAGACTTCATTACTAGTACCTTGTTGGGTATGTTCCAGTACTAGCTCCATCTCAGTCTGCACTATTCCCTTATTCTCACATTACTCCTTTTGTAATCATACCTAAGGACTTCTACACTAACTAGTGGATTGTCCCTGGGTAGATCCCTCCGGCTCTGGCGGGATCGTGGGATCGAGTACCTAACCTTACCATCCTTATAACTCCGATAAAGTAATTACAAGGACGGTTTTTTTGGTATCCCACCAATGCCAACAACACCATATCGCATCCCCCCTCAATATGTGCATCGATATTCGAAAAGGTTTAGCACATATGGGAGAGCCTACACTTGAGTCCAAAAGATCAC
Source organism: Tanacetum coccineum (assembly GCA_026074375.1). NCBI lineage: Eukaryota > Viridiplantae > Streptophyta > Magnoliopsida > Asterales > Asteraceae > Tanacetum > Tanacetum coccineum. The sequence goes on from BQNB010016494.1 coordinate 52,563, forward strand.
ATTTTTTATCAGATTTAATATTTAAATCACATTCTCTCCCCTGATCAAAAATTTCAAACCTTTTAAGATTTAGGATCTTAATTGATTTAAATATGTTAGAAAATTTGGGAGAAATGTGGTCTGATTAAATACACACCGATATTGGAACATATTAATGCTCCCCCTCAAATTACTGAGGGAATCTGTTAGTGTCAGGTAAAAAGAATATTTGAAGGGATTTTGAGTTTAACAAAAAACGCATGAAAAATTTATACACTGACACATAACACCTAAAGATACACTACTTAACAATGTACAAGATAACTATAAATACCACACAAAGGGGAAGTACGAGGCAGCCATAGAGAGGATGTCCATCATTTGGTTCTCCGTATAATCAGTATTCCTTCGCGTATCATCCACCAACAAAGCTGTTCCAAGTTCCGGAAGATCCTCCTAAGCTTTAGCCGCTTATTAAATGCAAACATGAACTGCTTGCACTTGATCACATCATTCGTGGTCCAGAACCTGGTATTCAGTGCCGGATTGTTCTTGTTAACCTTGAATTCCTTTACCCGATAGTCCAAAGCTTCATCTATTTGTTGTAGAGTCCCGTCACTGAACTTGTGGATTTCGTTGAAGCGCATGAGCATCTGCATACCATACTTGTCTATGAACAGTCCGGCCTCTTGAGAGTCAAGAAACTTGTGGTCGAGCATGAACTCGAGACTTTAGCTTCTCAGCGAGGTTTGGGTGAGTTCAGCTGAGTTTGGTAACTCTCGATTGTCGAGTAGGAAGTCTTCTACCCGTTGCTGATAACCAAGATTCCTATCCATAGGTTGACAGCAGAGGAGAGAATCTTCCTGTCCCTTGGCGGTAGGTAGTTTTCAGGTGACCTTGAAGATTCAGCAAGTATAGGGTCTTAAATGTTCACCGGGTAAACATATCCTGAATTTGTTTAGCAATAGTATGAATTCCTGAATATCAGCTCTACGAATGACTATCTGTTTCCATGAATCGTTCCCGAAATCGAAAAGCCCTCAATTCTGACGACACTTAGGTTTCTCATGTGATTCCTAACAAAGCTCTTCGTTTGGTTTCGTGCTGAGTGCCGTCGATTAGACTTTAAGACTCCTGAACCACAAGTGGGAGATACCATAATTTGAATAAATGACCATCATGCACCTGCTTTTTGTCCACATCTGATCTGGAACCAGCTGTTCGAGCCCGACATCATGGGTGGGATAAAAAGTAGCTTTTCATCTTTGTGATTACCACGCAATTCTGTCACCTTGCTGCAAAAATCGTAGATAAGCCAAGTCTCTTTTGAAGAAGAACTCTGTCTGAATCCGTGACGTGGACATTGAGGACCCCCCAATGGAATGGTCTGCGACGTTATACCTGAGAAGTACTGTCCGTCTACTTGATTGGTCAGAAGCATGTGACCATTCCTCCAACTAATATTAATATGAATCACGTCAGATGGAAGGCTTGAAACTTCATAAGCAGGGACCATCCAAGTGTTCCGGTGTGATGCTCTGATGATTACCTTGATTTCTTGCAGAACCAATCAATAAACACTCCAATATCACCGGTCTGTGAAAGCAGAGAGTTCTCCGGTGGAGGTACGTAGCTGGAGGCTATAGCAGATGCCTAGTTGTGGGTGGGGACAGATAGACTTGATGAGGGAATGGACCAAGCAGGTTCAGGAGTCGCAGGTCTTTCATCTTCGGAGAGAGGTTTAAACCAATCCTGCTTCAGATCAACTCTGGGGATGTGCCGACTGCCGATATCTTCATCATCAGACACCATATCCAGAGCTGCAAAGTCTGACTCTTCATGCAGAAATACGTCTTCAGGAAATAATAGGCAGAGCTCGAACAGGAGGTTGTCGTTGTCCAGGCTTTGTAATGCATAGTAGCACTGTCTTGGACAAGCCTGAGAAGTTGAGACCTGGAGACTACCATCGGATTGGGTGTTTGGAGGACGGTGGTGGTGGAAGAGGATCTTGAGCGGAATTAGAGGCTCTAGTTGTACCGAAAGCCCCTGATGCACCAGACGGTGGTGGAGGAGGAGGTGGTGGAGGAGGTGACCCAGGTGGGGTTTTCGGTGAATCCTGCTTACTCTTCATCTTTTTACGTTCCTCAGACTTGTCAGCATCAAATTGCTCGCTTTCATCACGAAGGATTAGATGATTTAATGCTTCATTTAGGCCACCGTGAACCTCGATGGCCCTTGTCAAAATTTTTTTTCCCTCAACAGCGTTGAAGCCAGAATCTCCTTCAAGTCAGAAGTAGGGAAGATCCTTACAGCGAGCACGAAGAGGGGGGGCTCTCATTACATACTGAACTGATGCGGTAACATCCTCTTTCACCGTTTCTTCAATTTTTCGGTCAATCTCTTGGTCCGCATATACTCCTTTGTCTGCTCCTTGATCATTCCAGATAAATCATTATTCTCCAACTGGTACATTATGTGCCCTTGCTTGTCTAACCTTTCCTCCAAGGCTTGAGTAGTCCCTCCACCCCCACGTCTGCCCTTATTTTGTTTCAGTCTCACCAATTCGCGTGAATTATTATATAATCTACGACGCCATGTTGTGTGTTGAAAGTTAGTGGTTGGTGGAAAAAGTTGTTGTATGTATTTGTTGAGTTGGCAGTGAACCGTTGATGTAGTTGATTGATGTTGGTATTGATGCTTAAATCGTTGTGGAAGCTAGTTGAGAAACGGTGAGATCAATAACCGGCGTGGTCATTAGAGGAACTAACGAGGTGTCCTGATGTATGGGAACCGTGACCATAGATTGAACCTCCGTTTCATTGTTAGTTTTCTCAGGTTCATCTGGTTGTGACTTCTCTGCAAGGAACTGATTGGTGAAGCTGAGGTCCTTGTCCAGATTTTGTAGAGAAGACAGGGTTCCATTGGAGCTTGCAGGTTCCTCAAGTCTCACTTCACCTTCAGTTGGGAGTTTAAGGTTTTCCTGAACACTGGGATAAATCGTTGTGGTGAATTCTTCATCCATCTGCTCAGGGTTTGGTTGAGGAGAAGTATCAGAGACCTCAAGATTCATGTGTTCAAGGTTTGGTCCAGCATGAACAACATGACTTGGTTGAATTCGAGAATCCGCAGCAACACCAGGGTCTGATCTAGCCTGGCCTTCGACTAGTTTACCAGGGTCTGATCCAGCCTGGCCTTCACGAGATGCCTCATTATCAGATTCTGATTCGCTATCAGTTAGACCCATTCGACATATAACAGGGAAGAGGAATCTTTTTATATTAATGGCTTGAGGGTATAGTAAGTTCGAGAGTATACGTCTCGAAGGATGAACTGTTCAGCAGGGTTCCTTCTTTTTTAAGTCTGAAGGTATGAGTAGAACCGGAGCATCTTGTTTTCCTCGTCGACTTTCTCTATCCCTTTTTCCTGTAACCTCTAGAAAGTGGTTCATATTTTCCAGGGTTCAGGGTTTCACTGATAACCACCGGAGGGAAGTAGGCCCCCGAGGGCAGGGTAAAGCAATCCCTTTAAGCTCTCTCCATAACCTTTTTTGTAATAATATCAAGCCTCTTCCTCTTAAACCTGGTTCATCCACCAAGAACACCTCATCTTTGAACTCGTCTACAATGTTGAGAGATCTTAAGAGTTTGCTTCTTCACACAACCTAACCACTAATGCTCGTTTAGCTGAGGATATGGGTGCTCTAGTGGTTCCATAACCAGCTTCTTTTCTTTTCCTGAGGCTTAGTAGGTGTTGGATAATGGGTTATGGGTGTTGTGAAGAAGTTAGATTGTCCGGTTTGGTTACCTTGGTGTTTTGGGTTTTGCCCCCTTTCCTGGTTTGGGAGCCGGTGCTTCATCGTCACTGACTACTTCTCCAGCGAGATAACGCTGATACTTAGTCACTTTTGCCACATATTCGGGGTAATAGGGAGCAGATCGAATATCCTCAAAGATAAGTGTATTCAGAATGTGCCATCCTACATCTTACACCTTTTGGTGTTTCGATGAGAACTTCAGGTATCCCAAAGCATCCTCCTCATAAGGCAGGTGGAGTGGAGAACCCGGTATTTTGTGGAACTTGTGTATGCTCTAGAGGTGATTGATAATCAGCTTAGTGAAACGAACACCCGGAATCACAAGTGGATTAACTTTCTTCTTTCCCTCCGTATGGAAGAGCCAGATTCAATCCATATCTTCTATGAATGAGTGGATACACTGAGTAAATTCTTCCCATATCCTCTCAGCATAATCTATATTTGCCTTCTTGACAACACCCCACAAGATCTGCAACACTAGAGCTCTTGGTCTTTCAAATGCTGAAGTTTTTCCCATAAGGGGCAAATGATTAATGATCGTGGCAGTGCCCTCCATGGTTGAAACATGTCAATGTCAACGACTCCTGATAAGGTTTCTAACGACATTTGGTTAGACCCATTTGTTGACAAAGGAAGATTTATAGTGTTAGCATTTGGTGAAGGGGGATGTGAAATTGTTGTTGTCTTGAGGTAATTGAAGTGCATCTCTAAAAATAGCTTTGGAGAGATAGAAGCGTTGTTCATCCAGCTGACAGTTTGTACCTTTGTCTTTGTCAAATCTGATTGTGTCCCAGAACTGCTGGATGTAAATGGATGGAAAGTTGTGGAGAGGAGAGCTGTGAAAGCTTTGACGAAGTTGGTGTTCTCCAAGATGTCCACAGTTATCTAGAATAAGGTGATTGAGGCATGATTACTTTCCACATCCAAGAAGCAATTGGCTTTTTTGCCCACAAGGAACCCCATTTGTTACGAGGCAAGATTTGCTCATCAGACCGAGTAGGTGGAGAAGTAGCAACAGTTGGAACCTCAGGAGCATTGATATTTTCATCAGCCATTGTAACTGCACAAATGCATCAACGAAGATATACAATATAGAAAGAGATTTTAATTAAGAGCACAAGCTCGAGAGTTTAGACAGTCCTAGAACGTAAGACTCAAACCCAAAAAGACACTATGATCATATTGAGGTAATAGTCAACTGAGATGTACAACACTTAAGTCAACGGAAGTCAACTCATGACAGTGGAGACAAAACTCAGTGACCGATACACAATGACCAAAATTCAGATGACATGACAAAAACGTAGCTGGGAAAACACATCAGACAAAATGCAAAGAATACAAGAGCCAAAACGCAGAGGCTAATTTTTTATTAAAATAAACAAGACGCAATAGGCAAAACGCAGTGTACACAAAACGCAAAGTATATTTTAATACAAAACAGACAAATCGCAAAGGCAAATCGCAATGGACAACTATCAATAACGCAAAACGTAATTGGGCAAAACGTAGGAATATCTTATTCAAATATAATCAAAATGCAACATTTTTGAAAAAATTTGAAAAGGTGGGTCCTACATTTATACTAATGAGGGTCTTCAATCACAAAATGCAATTAATTGCGCTTTGTCCTGCTATGCATAATATCATAATCAAAACGCAATCGCAGATTTAAACTCAAAACGCAAAGGCGAATATCAGTCAAAACGTAATATAGGTTTAACAGTCAAAACGCACCCAAGAACTTAAACCAAAACGCAATCAAGAACTTTAACCAAAACGCAAACAAGAACATCTTAACCAAAACGCAATCAAGAAGACTTAAGGCAAAACGCAGTCAAGAACACATTATTTTCGCAGAATCCAATAAACAACGTAAGGCCTCCAAGGCTTAGCTAGTCTCATGATATACGCTCTAATAAAATACTAACTACAACAACAACAAGAAGCCCATTTTAAACAACACATGACCACGTTTTGCTAAAGGTCCACATAATGTTTCGAAAATCACTAAAGACCACTAAGAAAACTATTGGGGAAGCAGTTCAGACATCAACTAAGCATCATGTACGTATTCTAATGTAAACCCAGCAGACAAAACTTAAATAGAAACACTAACCAAGATTTGGTTGATGATTTCGCACTAATACCCTAACAAAATGCGATTTAATGAAATTCAGGCCAAGACGTTATAGATAAAGCATATATGGATGATAACAAACAAAATCCAAGCATTACCTAAGCGAGAAATCTTACAAATGGGCACAAATCAGGCAAGTCGCAAAGAAGGTAATGCATTTTGAGTTGAGAGAGAAAGAAAGAGATGTTTGACTGGTCTTTGATGTCTTTGACCAAGTCAAAACGCAAGGGGGTTTTTATACCTAGGTTAAACTTTATGTCATTTTGACCTCTTACTAACGACTATCATTTCATTTAAGGATTTAATAGTTGCTAAGGGATTAGTTAAATTGCATAAATTGCACAATTGGTCCTCTATGTATTATGAGACTAAAAAACAACAACCAATTAGCACATACTACCCCTATAAATGCACTTAAATAACAGCAATGTGCCTTATAAGTTACAACACAAGTTTCCACCCCCTTAAAAATGTTAACCCCGTTGAATACAAAAACTTACTCAATCAATTCTAAATGCCTAAAATGCCCGTTAAGATGTCATAAATTTGAAAAAGATATGTAGACGTTTGATTGAGTGTCAAATTTAGAAAAATTCAGGTAACTGGTTGATGACAAACACACATTTCCACCATTTGGAAACACCAAACAATATTTCTGAAGAATCATAGACGAAAAATCATTTGGTGATAACAAGACACTTTCTCTTTCTTGATCTCTAAATAATCACTGAATCGAACCTTAACTCAGAGTTGGCATGTGATATAAAGTATCCATTCCTGGAAGAACTTAATCACATATGTTAGAACAGACGACTTTTGGCAACGTGCTTTCCTCAAATTTGAAAACGGGTTTAGCAGTCTGAAATACTTTGCAAGCCAAAAGACCATGTTTTTGAAAATTTTCAACTACCGTCCGAGCTACATTTAAAGACCCTTGTCATTGTAGAATGACATTACCTAGGACCGCTAAATTTTATCGATAACGGAAAACATTCCTTGAAATTTTAAGTAAGTAAAATGTTAATTTAAATAGTAATATGTACCATATGTTACCTTAAATTTATTAAGTCAAACAAGAAATAATATCGTCTTAGAAAGGGTCAAACTAGTCTTGTATTGTAATAGGCCTAGCGGTTCAATGGGCATGGATGTAATCTAAATATTGTCCATGTTACGGCTCAAAGCACAATTAAACCAAGCTCGGCCCGTTTAGAAAGCCCAAGAGCCAAGCAAGAAAGCATGTTATAAATATCCCTCCCACACTGGTGAAAGGGAGTTGGTTCACATCCAATCACTTGTAATCCACCATCCTCTAATCTAACATTCCATCTTTGTTTCTCTCTCTAAGATTTTTCATCCTTATATCTTGCTTATTGGTGGCTTTTAATAAGTATTGTGGTTTGGATTAATCGTGGGTAACAACATATTACATAAAGATACTTAAGCAAATCCGTTACTATCATGAACAACCTGAATACTTTGAGTGTCCACTGACATCATACTCTTCATGCCAAGCGCGGAGAATGAATACGAACCGGTCACTGGAAGTGCCTTAGTGAATATAATCCGTCACTGAAACACTGTCCTCACAAAATACAACTCAACCACTCCCTTTTCCACTTGTTCTCTGATGAAATGATGTCGGATGTCGATGTGTTTAGACCTGGAGTGCTGGACGTTGTTGCAGCAGAGAGCTATGGCACTCTTGTTGTCACAATACAGAGGGATGTGATTGTATGCAAAGCCATAATCTGATAATTGAGACCTCATCCATAGGATTTGGGCACAACAGTCCAGACACTCAATATATTTCAGCCTCTGTAACTAGATGACGTGCTAAGTTTTTGCTTCTTTGATGACCAGCTTACTAATTTTTCACCAAGGAACTGAGCACTGCCAGATGTGCTTCTTCGAGTGTCTTGACAACATGCATGATCTGCGTATGCGTATGCGTATGCTGTTAGTGCCATGGCGGTGTCTTTCGGATACCAAAGACCCATATTTATGGTTCCTTGAAGATACCGAAAGACCTGTTTAACTGCTTTAAGGTGCTTTTTAATGGGCTTAGATTGATATCTAGCACACATGCACACAGCAAAGACAAGGTCAGGTTGCTGGCTCAAGAGAAACAACCAGGAACCAATTCATACTGCTATATTGAGTCTTCAACAGGGATGCCCTAGAGAGTCCTCATCCAGTTTTTGGTTCGCTCCACTATGGGAGTTCAAAAGGTCACTTTTTATAGATCAAATATCTTTAAAATCTCATTAGCAAAATTTTAGATTGATTTATGAAAATCCACTAGGATCTGAGAAATATGTAAGCCCAAGAAAAAGGATATTTGACCCATCATCGACATTTGAAATTTAGAGCTCATTTCATTAGAAAAACGGTCACAGTCTTTGGGATCAGTCGAGGCAAATATTATATCATCAACATATATTTGAACATGAAGAAGATCTGTTTGCCTTTTAACCGAATGAACAAGGTGTGGATCGGACAACACCCTTGGGAATCCATGTGCCAGAAGAAACTTCTACAAAGTGTCATACCACGCCCGGGTGCCCTGCTTTAACCTGTAAAGAGCTTTCTTCAGACGGTAGACATGATGTGGACGATCAAGGTCAACGAAGCCTTCAGGTTGGCTAACATAGACTACTTCTTTAAGCTCGCCATTTAAGAATGCGTTTTTTCACAAACATTTTGATAAACTGACCATGTTTTTTGCTGGCACATTGCAAGAAATATTCTAAATAAATCAAGTCTGGCGACCGGGGCGAAGGATTCTTCAAAATCAAGACTTCTTCTTGACGATATCCTTTCGCTACAAGACGTGCCTTGTTTTTCAGTACGTCACCATACTCGTTAAGTTTCACCTTATAAATCTACTTGAGAGCAATAATCATTGCACAGTCTGGAGGTGGCACTAATTCCCATACGTCCAGTCGATCAAATTCATGGATTTCATCTTGCATGGCTTGAAACCAGCAGTCTTCAGTAACAACAGATTTGAAGTTTTTCGGTTCGACTTTGGATAGTACTGAATTGTAGAAGCACCACAAAGCATCTGTAGCAAGCTGCTTCCGAGTGGATACCGGTCGAGAAGGGTTCCCAATAATATTATCAATAGGGTAGGAGGCGGTCCATTTTGGATATGCTCATGAGGCTGAGTGGTTTGGTTGGATTTAGTCGCGATTACCCTAGAAGATGATGCTTCATAGTTATGATATGGGGCGAACACATTAAAAAATGTTTCGAGGATTAGTTGCACAAAAGGATTTACTTCAAACGAATGCTCAGCTACAACACCTTGATGTACTGAAGAGGATTGATGATCCGAAGATGATGGTGAATGACTTCCCGATGGTGCCTCTTGATCAATGGGGATGGATACTGATGGACCGGTAGGGTTGACTGGAGCTTGAGCTGTAGGAGCAGGGGGTACCAGATGATCAACCATGGAAGTCTCAAAATATTCATCAAACATAGGCTGGAACAAAATCTCCAGTTCCTTATTGGTAGGAGGTACATAAGGTGCTGCAGGAGGAGGATTGGGTACGAGCCCTGAACTGATAGGTCCAGGCGTCAAAAGGTTAGGTGCGGGTCCCGAACTAGAGTGTACAGGAGCCGTATGACCATTTTTATAACATCAATCAACATGTAGTTTATTCACACTTCTCCCCCTCAAAAATTGCATATGAGGTTGCTATTTTTTATATAGAAACATGAAAAAGACTACAATCAAATTTAAGTTCGACCCACTTAATGAAGAACGAGCATGGGATAAAACATGAAGTTGTGTTGATAAGAATGGTCATAAATAAGAAGATTTCTCTTCTTCTAACGATAAAGCACATTGAAGCGTACACCTTTCTTTACTTTGAGGAATGGGGCCTGAAGTGTTATCAGCAGACGCCATATAGTCGTGTAAGACGAGGCTTGAACTGATGTAGAATCATTCGTCATTTAGACTAAAATTGGAGGCCTGAACTTAAGTGAATAGACGTCAATTTGTCTTTGGACGAGCGAGGCCTGACTGTGATGAACAGCCGTCAATTGTCTCAATGGCATCAGATTTGTATCCCTAGATAAAGTCTTTTCGGACCAAACTTCGAGTCTTTACCTTAATAAGATTACAAGATGTACCTAACACTTAGTTTATATTACCTGCACTGACAATAAGAGTTTGATCGCATTCATATGCGGGTTAGTAAAAATCAGCAATTGAACCATTTTTGGAGGTTCACTGTCCAACTTTGGTTGTGTTATCGGTGAACATCCTTGCCAAGTAGGTTCCACCGAAGACCAGCATCTTAAAATTCTACCCGTCGAATTACTACCTATGACAAGATCTAGGAAGTGGTTTTGGTTTCTCATAGCACACGAAGACTTTCTAGGGAGAAAACCTTTGTCCTATAGCAATCTGCCTACCAGGTTTCCTGAAGTATGACTCTTTGGTTCTACGGGTTTGTTTTTGTTTCTAGTCTTAAGGGATTGAACCTTAGCACGAGAATCCACCTCTTTCAGGAATTTGGGTTATACATTATCATTATCTTTTCCATTAAAGACCATTAATGACACTAGAGCAAAACAAAGTGTATGGAGTCCAAAAAAAGAACTAGAATTTCCAATGATGATCTACATAGCGACACACACCATTGACCATTACCACAACTACTCATAGATTACAGGCAAACTCCTAGATATTTGATTGTTGCTGGCCTAGGATTTAGTTTGCTACCATTATGAAATGTTTTTGTAGACTAGTATATGCAAACACTCTAGGTCTCTGAAATCCTAATTTCTTTTCTTGTTGTCGTTTATCCTATTCCTCTAGATAGTGATTAAATTTGAAAGCCATAACACTTGAACCATACGTTCCTTCTTGACTATCTCCTAGTATGAGTCGGGGGACATTCCACAACTACTCTTAGATACTGCCAAACTCCTCGATAATTTGATTGTTGCCTCTATAGGATTATGGTTTGCTACCATTAGCAGTGTTTTGTATACTAGTAAGTATGCATCACACTAGGTCTTGAATCCTATGAACTTATCTTGTGTCTTAGAGTCCTAGCTTCCACAAGATATGTATTATGGAGCCATAACACTTGAACCATACGGTTGTCTTCTTGACCATTCCCTAATGAGCAGGTGCAATCACGATAAGGTTTTTTCAAGAAATAATTCTTGAAGCTTTAAGGCAAATAATTAGGAGTGACTGGTTTGACAAACTTAAGAAATCACATCAACTTGGAAGCAGAATCTGTAAGTTTTGGAAAGTTAGGACGTTTCAGATTTGTAAACTGCATACGGTTGTCTAACCTGACTTGGTTACTAGGTGGTTGTAAAACCGGTTTCCCAAGATTTGATGGTTTGTTGCAAACGTAAGTAATCCACCTATTTCCCTTTAACATTCGTAATTCAATTTTTCAATGCCCACAATTCATAAAAACCTATTCCTGAATCTGAGCATTTAAATCAGCATTTTCAACAGTCATACTATGTACTTGGAGCAATCAGTGAGTCATTATTATCTTTCGTCTGCTTCGAGTCTTTTTGATAGAATCATAAAGATCTTTGTAAGTCCTGTGTTAAATCTTAATATTCCTTATTTATCCTTTCATTCTCTCAAGTAATTTAGCCCCACAACTTTCATTTCAAAGTTTAATTGTTTTCAAAACATCATGTCATGTTTAACCTAGGTTTCATTACATGCTCCTTCACACTTATAATTTGATTCTTCAAGTTTTTAAATTAGTTGGTTTTGGCCTGTAGCTGAGCTTTCAAATCATTAATCTCAATAAAATTCATGAAACTCCCAGGAGACACCTGATTCTTACAATGGTTTTACTTTGGAAAAACTTTCTTCCTTTAGTTTCATTGATATTTCAAGTGAAAAACAACCTTTTTATTCAGTTAAAAAAATATGTTTGAAAGTTCATTATAAACTTCTTTTTCAACCATGTTATTCGTTTTAAGAAACTCAGCCTTAAGCAAAGGACTTTTTACTTGATCATGTTTAGCATCCTGGTCAATCTCTCCTCCCCTATGACACATATTTGTTGAATCAGGAGTGGTATTGCTATCAACCTTTTCCAACAGATATGTGTCATAACTTGGTTCAGATTGATTAGTATGTTTGTTATAACATTAGCAGGACAATAAGTAGAGAGTAGTCAATTGACCCTTAGCAGAAGCATCTTTTGTCATTACGGTCTGATATCTACATCCACAACATGTGTGATATAAGTCCCTGAACTGTTGCTTGTAATATGCTCATTTGACTTTGTCCCATTGCATTCTGTAACAACTAAACTAGCATCCAATGCTTTACTCGAAACAACCTTACTCTCTCTTGATTGCATATGTCTTTCCTTCATCCTTCTATTCAAACTTGTCTTTTTATGATGTGTTCATTCAAGCACCAGACTTCATACATTAGCCATGGTAGGAGTTATGTTTTCTCTAAACAGTTTAAATGGATACCAGTGTATACAGGGCAAAAAGCTTCTAAGTACATTTCACTGTCATAATCCAAGAAGTGCTGCCAATCGATGACTACTGAAACGAATTGTATGATCACCCAAAATGCAGCCATGTGATTATTCTTCTTTGTGAAGTTCATATTTGTCAAGCCTGCCTTTGTAATTGGTACCAAGTTTAAGGAAATCGTACTTGTGAAGTCTCATTATCTGACCAAAAGAGTTCATGAAGGCAGTTCGGCTACTCGCACATGTATTTTTGATTACATCGTATGAAAGAACCTGAAGAAAAGAATGAAGTAGCCGAAAAAATGTCATTGCCAACTTTCCTTTGCATTTTCTTCATTAGTTGCAACTGATGCAATTCTCTCTCATGAAATGGTTCATCGGAATCTTTAGACATGAATTGATGATTCGTGTTTATGATAATCGAAGGATCGTACACATGATTATTGATTGTATGTTAAAAGTGATGATTGTTAGTTAGATTAGGTTAATTTTTGTTTTAATTATGATTTGGTTTTTGGTTGAAATGAGGTTTCCGTAATGAAGATCAATGACTTAGGCAAAACTCAGTGAAGAAACGTTAGACAATCTCATTGAAGAAGCTTAGAACCAAATCTCCCCCCAGTGGAAGAAGCTTAGACAAATCTCAGTGAAGAAGCTTAGACAAATCTCAGTGAAGAAGCTTAGACAAATCTCAGTGAAGAAGCTTAGACAAATCTCAGTGAAGAAGCTTAGACAAATCTCAGTGAAGAAGCTTAGACAAATCTCAATAGACAAAACGCAGAGACAAATCTCAATAGACAAAACGCAGAGACAAATCTCAAGAGACAAAACGCAGGAGACAAAACGCAAGAGACAAAACGCAGGAGGCAAAACGCAGGAGACAAAACGCAGGAGACAAAACGCAAGAGACAAAACGCAGGAGACAAAACGCAAGAGACAAAACGCAGGAGACAAAACGCAAGAGACAAAATGCAGGAGACAAAACGCAAGAGACAAAACGCAACCAAGAAATGAAATGGACAGAGTCTCCCCTAGGCAAAACGCAAGATAGGTCTTCAACTAGGCAAAACGCAGAGGCAAAACGCAGCACCAAAACGCAGGAAGCAAAACGCAGAACCAAAACGCAGAACCAAAATGCAAGAAGCAAAACGCAGCTCCTAATAAGACAAAACGCAGTACAGTTGTCCTTTACCAAAATGACAAAACGCAGTGTACTTTTTCTGACAAAACGCAACCAAGAATATGCCAGTAAGACAAAACGCAACCAAGAATATGCCAGTGAGACAAAACACAGTCAAGAAAAATACGAACTTTTTCACCTAAAAACACCTAAAAATCACCCTTTTGAACGTTTTTGCTTGGTTTCTTTTGCACAACTTGATCCTAAAAGGCTATAACAACAATAAAAACACTAACTTTAACACCACAAACGTGAGAATCAAAGAGTGTCCAGAATAAGACCATAAACCTTCTAAAACCAAACTTTTGATCTAAACTAACTAAGAAAACGCACACATAATCTAGCTAATTATCCCATGAGCTCTGATACCAATTGTAGTATATTTGATATCAATAACACAATCAAAGAGATTATTGGAGCCGATTCCTAGAGAGAGAAATTGGTAATTTCTAGTGATAAAAAGACACATAGTGGTGTGTTTTGTTATACATGAACAACCAACCCCTTTCCCATGGCCCTGGAAAGGGGTATTTATAACAAGAGATTAGATGCCCCAAATGGCTTGTATGGAGCCTAACCAGTGGGAAAAAGACACCGCCCGAACCCCAAAGAGACATCACGGAAACAAAACGACAAATATTAAGCCCTACGACTAACCTATAGCTAGACAAACCACAGGGTGCCGAGTCTATTTGGTACATGATCCTAACATGTTTGATTAGTTTGGTACTCATGCTTTGTATTGTTTGTAACTTCGACTATAATTGCAATCCAGAGGTATTTATTGCAACAAAAAAAGTGTAGTGGGAAATTATCCGGTTTTTTGGAACAAAATTCAAACATATGAAATAAACTGTTTTAGATTAATTCACGTTAGAATTCGAGACATATGAATTGAATTAGTAAATTCCCAGTTTTTTATGCCGCATTTTATACAGGAAAAATAACAAATAAGAATGATGCAAGGATATTTTTCATCAAAAACGAAAATTAAGTTTTCACAAAGCGTGGAGACGGCGTCACGATTTACACGCGACGCCATCACCATGACACTTGTGACGGGGTCAGGATATCCCTGACGGCGTCAAACGCCCAGTTACAGGAAAACTTGAAAATTTTAAGTATTTTTGAAAATAAAACTTGTACAACACTTAAGAAAGTTGTAATTCTTTTATAAACCTGCAAAACCATTAGTTTGACAATTCTCTCATCCTAACTTTACTGCTTTATAGAGTCAACCCTAATTTCACACTGTATATTATTATATCGCACATTTTATGCTTGGTGTAGTTGTCTTTGTCTTTGATTACAGGTTATATTTGATGAGAAGAAGCTTGGAAGCTCTTAGGAAGTTTTATTAGATAATTCTTAGAGGATGATTTAACCAGTTATCGCATGTTTCTTCTCCGTTATTGAGCAAACTAGGGGAGTACTAGTTTCTTTTACTTGTTTTCTTTTCCCTTTATATTCTTTTATATACAGTACTACTAATAGAACATTGAGGACAATGTCAACTAAGTGTAGGGGGAAATAAGCCTTAGAAACTATTCTTTCATTTGCAAAATTGCTTGTTTCTAAAATGATGGGTAATATATCGAAACATAGCATAAAAAGGTAATTTTGACCTAAGTTCCCCATCTTCCCTCATCCATATTCATTTGGTTATAATAGCCAGGCCTACTAAAGTGTTGAAAATAATGGCTTGTTGGTCTGGTCATTAGTGTTTTAAAAACCCTTCCTCGTGAAGTTATCATTTTATTTTCTTTTATATAAAACCTAAAAAAATATAATTCTTTTTCAGAAATTTATTTTAAGTCATTTAGGATTTATAAAAATTAAATTTGCATTTGTAGGGCTTTAATTTTAATAATTTAGGTTTTTAGAGTGCGTTTTTAGAATCCCGTTATTGTTTTCGTGCTTATTTTGTAATTGCTTTAATTGTTCATTGTCTTTGCTTGTTTTTTCATTATATTTGTTAGAATTAGAAAACCAAATCAAAATCTTAAAATATTCAAATCACGCGATCACGAAGTTAACCTCGATTTTCAATTCGCACCTCGTCGGGATATGACTCGGGAAGGTTTTGAATTTTACTTTGGATAAAAGTAATCTTCTAGAAGCCTCACGGAATTCTTATCTTAAACTATTATTTCTATTGGGTATTTAGAATATATATTTAAGTATATATATGCTAAGTAACTAAGAATCAAGGCCTGAGAAACCTTTGATCCAAATCACCCTTGGTAACACAATCATCACAACAAGTAGAATCAAAGTTAGGAGAAGTTCTTGGGGAATTTGGTTGAACTTGCTTGTAGTTCATGTCCTTATCCTTGTAAATACTGTTTTTGGACGATTGAGATTCATGGTAGTATTTATTTCGCAGAAGAATAGGGAAGAAAAGTTAAGTCAATACCCCCATATATTTGTTAGATGATCTCCATGTTATTTTGATCCATCTCAAATCGGGTCATTAGTTAGATTGTAAATATCAAGCATGTAAAAGCTCAAGTGTAGGGGTACATGTTATAAACCCTAAGTAATGTATTATGTTTTATTTAAAAAAAAGGAGAGAGAAAAGAAAAAGAAAGAGATTGATGTAGAGTTGTGTAGAGTTTGTATATCTTCGTCTGAGTCTTGGCTTAGCAACCAAACCAGCGTGTATTCGTGTAAATAATTAGCCAACCCTTCCACTCCAAATTTACCCAAAGCCACCCAAATTTATCCAATCCGTTTCTGTTTCCATTGTATGTTAGCTTACACCTACACCCAACAACCCTTTATAAAGATCTCTTAGATAGTAATGAATAATGCTTGCGCCTAGCGGTGAAGGTTTGATCATTTACCAAGCCTATGGTAATTTATATGCTATGACAGGTAGTGAGTTTTGATTTTCCGTTTCCCCCTTAGGTTATAATTTATTATACACCCGAGTGAAAGAGAGAATCCCAAACACTTATGTGAGCATAGTGTTTGTATATTTACTTTCGTGATTGTTAATTACGAGGTCAAAAAGGTTGTGTTGTAAAAAACTTTTAAAGAGTAGGTAAAATGACCTCTCATATTGTTATTGTCTAGATAGAAAAGCCTATTTGCTTAAGGACAAGCAAATCCCAAGTATAGAGGTATTTGATGAGGTGTCATTTAATACACTTTTTTGGGGTCGTTTAACCTCCTAAATCATGTGTTTATGCCCAAAATAGGTACTTAATCGTTCCTTTTTAGGTATTTTGCATTTGGAAGAAATACACGTGACTTGGGGCTCATTTAGAGAAGAAACGGACAAGACTACGGACCTACACCAACATTGCTCAAGAATTTCTCCTTAGAAGCTGGAGACGGCGTCACAAATTACACGTGACGCCGTCACAACGATTTCTAAGACGACGTCACAAGATCTCAAGACGGCGTCAGATTGTACGACTCAGCCCATTATCTAGAATATTCTTATCACGACGGCGTCACGATTAAAACGCGACGCCGTCGCAGCGATTTTCCTATAAATACAAATCCGATTTTATGGTTTTAAGTGTGTGTAACTTTAGAATAAAAAAAGGGACGAACCCTAGTTTGTTTAGCAGTTGTTAGAGACGATTTTAGTTCCTCAAAACCCTATTGTACTTCCTTCAATTCATGTTTTAATCAAGTAAGACTATCTTAATCATTCAATATGTCTTGTTGTGTGATTCTTATCTGTTCTTGCATTACTTATAACATGTTTGGCTAAACCTTTTATTGTGTTTATTTATGATTGTATGAAACCTAGAATGTAGATCTTAGTGGATTGATATGCTTCTTGTGATGATTTTGCATGTTAGGTCTTTATAACCCAGCTTTTGTCTGTATCGTTGTTGATATGTCTAGGAAAACATGATTGTGTAGAAAGGATACCATCGGGTAACAGTCTTCATACTACCTTGCCCCTTATATGGTTTATCCACTCTTAATATATTTCAAATGCATTTAATATACTCTTAGGGGCCTTGTAATAGTCTTCATACTACCTTACTTGTGCGTTGCCATAAGAGAATATTAAATAGACGACAGGTTTGTGTAATTCGTTCATGACTTAGGAAATAATTACATAGATCATCACAAGTGTGACAAAGCAACAACTCTAGGAGAAGCAATCTAGGGAGTAATACATGGAATTATTTTACAAATGCTACTTCACCAACATCCTCAATACGGAATGAGACCATTAAGCTTCTCAATGAACAATTTTTTTACGAGCATTCAACTCTATTTCCCTTGCCAAGATCTGCAATTTGTCCACTATCTCACAGTCCTTCATTTGAATCTCATGGAAAAACTTATCCATTTTCACAGGCACATGACATGTCCCCAAACTATCTAGCTCATCAAGAAATTACGCCCGAGCTATAACCACATTATTAACTTCACCACTCATCCTAGTTATCTCTCTTGTAAGCCTGTAGTCTTCAGTCAACGACCTCTGACAGTAAAGAACAAACATGGGTTCCCATTTCACATATCGGTAACCATGCCATTTGTTACCTTTTTATGACTGTGAGTTCAGAGGCAAGACCATAAAAACATAGAGGACCTCACCCTTTAGATAGATAAAGCCTTTAAATAGATAAAGCCATACAAACAGTCAACTACATAATAATTTTAGGAAAGAAAAACAAATATACCTCACATGCAAACCTGTATAGAAATGACATTTGATTCCTAATGTTTTCACTTCCCAGAAATAGTAGATAACAAAGGTCTCATTTCACATATTCTGTTAGGATACATACTACCCACAACTTCCAAAATTGTTTGAGTTAGCAAACAGTGTTGACTTTTCTTATTGTCTTTACCTGCATGACCATACTTATTATTTTTTAGCTTATTGTAATTGCCTGCTAAAAGAATTAGTACTTATAGATTCATAGCAACTACTTAATCTAAACACGTCTTAAGATTCCAAAACTATGTTTATTTGTATATTCATGTCTTGCCATATATTCGTAACAGCCATTAATTTGATTATGTTGTGCTTATTATCTTCTGCTTAAACAATTAGTACAGCTAGATTCATAATATTGCAGAACTATTCTTAATTTGTTTATTCATTTTCTTTTGTGCATTTAGGAATATCATGCGAGAGTTCACGTTAAAAGCAAACTCCATTACTTTCCGTTGATGAAAGACAAACTAGGGTTGGACCGGTGTGTGTTGTTTAGGGAAACTTGCTTTGGGCGGTGGTTGGATTTAACTTACGTTCAAAATGAGGAACGTCTCATACATTATATACTTCAGAAGAAAAAGTTTTCTGATAATGATCAATATGATCTTCCACTAATTTATAGTGTTAATGATCATACTCTTCACTTTGGGCGTCGTAAAT
>BQNB010016495.1:0-71526 GCA_026074375.1 Tanacetum coccineum
GTCAGGTCGTTTGTGTCTTATTGTATTTGACTTATAAGACACCGAATGGATATGAATACTGACACCCTATGAGCACATCTGAAAACCAAACCGAATCGACTATTTTCGGTTCGGTTTTTAGTTTTGTATAATTATAGTTTTCGGTTTTGGTTTTGTCTGTTCGGTTCGGTTCGGTTCGGGTTAAAAACAAGAAAACTACGTCTATATTATCTATTCGGTTCGGTTTTTGTCGATTCGGTTCGGTTTTGTTTTTTCTCGGTATAATTCGGTTCGATTTCAGTTCATGTTTTTCCTCAAACTCGGTTTTCGATTCGGTTCAGTTTTTATCGGTTCGGTTCGGTTTTGAATCGATGCTCACCCCTTAAATGATTGTAAAATTTGACTATATACTATGACACAAACATTTGACCACTGTTCATCAACAGTGCCAAATGTTTGACTTGGGCCACTTGGGCTCAAAATTTGCCCGACCCAAGTATTTTTTTTTTTTTGCTCTACTTTGGCCCGGCCCAAGTATTTTTTTTTTTTAAAGTTTAGTCCAACATTTAGCCCAACTTTTTTCCCCTTTTTCCGCATGGTTACTTTTCATCGGCCCCAAAAAAAAACTTTATAATCCCTCCCACCCCCACTTCTTTCGCTAAAAATAAGATGGAAAAAAAATTTATGAGACGTGTTTTTATTTTTAACTATTTACAACTTTCTATCGGCCTGGGTCAAAAAAAATGTTATGAGACCGAAAAAATAAATCCGCACAAAATACAATAAGAAAGAAAAAATGCGCCGCAGTAACGCGCGAATATCATTTAATATGAGAAAAAAAACTATTAAAAATGAGACCGAAAAAATAAACCCAAACAAAAAAAAAGCCTCGCAACAACGCGCAAAAAATTAACGCCCGCAGCAACGCGCGGGTAATTTCTGCTTGTAAAAGACTAATTCATAAACCTAGTAATACGCCTAAACCATATGATGTATGACACACACCAAGATTTTACATGTCTGCGCGTTAAGGTGGAACGATATTCAAACATAGTTCAGGTTTGGGGTTTATATTATGATTTGTATTAGATTAATGGGTATTATGTTCAGTATAGTGTTTTTTTTTCATCCATGTTAGGACCTAACCACAAATCTTTTAAATAATAAAAGAATTAAATTATTTCAGAGTTTTGTATAAAATTTTATCTTATAGAAAAAAAATTGGACCAATCAGAACGCTTGATTTTGATACGTATGCAAAATCGTACGATTTGATTGGTTAAAAAAAAGTCAAAATTAAATCCAAATTTAGTCAAAATTGAAATTTTTGATAGAAGAATTTGGTGGAGAAAAAAAAACACATAAAAATATATGTGTCAAATTTGTGAAAATAAAAACTTAAAAAAGATAAGGTAATTAATAAAACTTTAGTGGTTGAATTTTAAATAAATAATATGAAGTTAAGTGAAATTTATAAGTTTTCAGGTTTTTTAATAACTTAAAAAAAACAAATACCCTTTAGACTTTGTAGCCCTGGACTTTATATTTTAAAAATATAACATATATGTTGTTTTAAAAATAAAACATATTTATGCACAAGATTATTAATGTTAAAATGAAAGCACGAATGATTATGTATATAAATAAATTGACAATGTTGTACATATATGAATAACTCATGTTTTTTCCTCTTTATGAGTTTTAGTAAGAATATCCCGAAAAAAAATTATTTTTCCTATCTGTGTTAATAAGGACTCATCGTTATTTCATTTTATAAGTTTATCACATGTGTACACGGGTTTAATATTAAACACGGCTAAATTATTATTAATACATAACAATGGAATTGGCAAACATAGGGATTAACATTCTTTGTTTCATATGGTTGGAAACATTTATTATAACTGTTATAATTGTTTAAATTACGAGAAAATCGCATTGATAATTACTGAAATAATAGTAAACAAGACCTTCAATGTTCAAATACGAAAAAATAACAACACTTGCAAAATTTACACTTAATTAAAATTGAATGTTTAAAACCCGTGCGTGCACGGGTATTAAAACAAGTGTAAAAATAGAGTTTTACGTGTATCACTTTGTTTAATTAAATAAAATGGATTTACTTAAAAGGCGTTTGATTCGGAAAATGTTTTTGAAGAAATTATAATTTGTTAATGAAATTGTAATGTAATCTGAATGAATTGTATTATGTCAAAGAAATTGTAATTGTAATCTAAATTAGTTATAATTTGAATAAATTATAATTGTAATATGAATTTGCTGTAATGTTCTAATGAAATTATGTATATTTTTTATTAATTTGAGATAGAATAATAATAATAATAATAATATTTAATTATTAATAATGTAATAATAATAATAATAATATTTAATTAATAATAATAATATTTTATAAACGTTGATGCTTTAAAGTAAAGGATTTTAAATTATAAATTAATTTAAAACTTTTCTTTAAATTTACTATGTTATTTGAATTTCATTACTTGATTTAATTGAAAGAAATAAATATAATTACAACGAAAATCAAAATATTAACAACAAATTAAGAAATGGTTATGAATTATGATCATGCAGTCCGGAGTCCGGTCACATCAATGATTGAAGTTTATATACAATCCTTACAACACAAATACAAATGACGTCGACACCATTATTAAAAAACTAGATTGTGTGTCACAAGTTGACTAAGCTTGAAGAGGATAACTTTCTCTATTATTGTGATAGCGAGAAGTTAACAAAGATATGATTTACAACACCAAGCAAACCTTATTTCTTATAATTTTATATATGCTCGATTAACATCAACAAAACTCCAAATAAATTAAGGTCAAACACCCATATCGTCACGTTACCATATCACTGTAACTAGAGATTATACAGCCCTCCAATTAGGTACATTACATACTCCAATTAATATAAGGAATACAACAATGAAAGAACAAATAGAAATGCCTCATTATATATTTATAAGCACAAATAAAGAATTAATAAGTATGTGGACAAATATATATGAAACAATGAAAAATTACAATAAAGAAAGAAATTAAAAAAAAAAAGATATCTAAGAAAGAGATGATAAGATTCATGCATATACAAGTATATGAAGCCTACGTACGTACATATGTATATAGGGTAATTATAAATTTCTAAAAAGAAGGAAAAAAATAAGTGATTAACTAATAGTTAAACAATATTAATCAGCACAAAATTGATAAATATCATCCATGGAAGGCAACTCCAAGAGCAACTTATCGAGGTCTCTAAATGACATCCCTTTTTTCAACATGGGCGATTTCACAACACCACGATGACCACCGTGTGATGACCTTATGTTGTTAGGAGAAGTAACCGGTGAGGGAGAATCTTTTCCAGTGAGACGTTGAACGACGGACTTAAAGCTCGTAGCATCGGTCTCAACATACTCGGTGTTGATGATCACCACCTTCACGGGGTCTTTTCTCGATCTTGACATAGCTAATTATAATCTTGATTTGTAAGTATGAACGAATGATCGAATACAATAATAACTACGTACAAGATTAGCCCGACTATGAGGAGAAAGAAAGCAGGCAAGTGACTTACTAAATTAAGGGTGCCAAAGTGGTTGTGAAAAATGATTATTTTGTAGGGTTTAGAGGACTAAAAGATATGATAATGGAAATGAATATATAATTATGTTTGTTGGGGGGTTTATATAAAAGAATGGGTCGAGGAAGACTTTTGAAAGTTGGGGTCGAGGTTTCACAACTTTTAGTAAAGTCGTATTGTCCTTTAACCATCGATGATCTCCAATTTTGACCATTTAGTTTACATATCTACAGTTTTAGTTCCTTTTTTTAACTTGCTAAAGAAGTTTAGACTAATCACTAATGTTTTAGGTACCGTGGGCTCATGGCTTCAAGCTATGAGCCAAAATGTGATGTCACGTCAGTAAAAATGCTATGACATCAAATTTCTTATGGCATAACATTTTGTGGCTCCCTCGTTAGCATCACAAAATGTGATGCTATGGGCAAAAAGTGATGTCATTGGTGCACACATACACAACTAAATACACAAATACAACATAAAAAGACAAAAAAAGAAATGAAACTTACCGCGTGAGTTGGTATCTACCAGCCCACAAGCTACCAACCAAGGGATGGTATGGATGGCTCCAAGAAATCTTGAGCTGGTGCCATGGCGATAGGCACCGTACCACTCCCTCTTAGACATTAAATCAAGGATCATATAGTTAGCGACCCATTTTAAGATCCTAGTTTGTCTTTCGTAAATGCCAACTTCCGCACATTGAATATACTAAAAGGAGTATTTTTAGAAAATAAAGATTTATAGGAGTTGACCGTTAATGAAGAAAATCAAAGCAGTCTAGAAGGACCAAAAAAACCCCAAATAAAAAAATGGATTTCGTCAAGCCACGACATCAAATATTTTTGTCCATGCAACCACTTCGAAGTTTCCTTTGCATATCACCGTCGAACTTAATTAGCTTGCTTGCAATATTGTCCAACGTTACCACATTCACGTGGAAATAAGTCATCACGTAATCCCTAGAACTCGAAATTTCAAAGGCAGAACTGTAGCTAATTTGGCTTATGCTAGATATCTTATGCATTATTGCATGTATTAGAAAATGAATATGTAAAAGATGTACAGTATATAGAGACACGCATGTTCTCCATGATTGGCATTGTGGACTTTCTGGTTAAGAGGATCAATATGAAGATATCTCGTGATGCATATTATACTATGCATGAAGCATGCACATGCATGGGGTTAACAAAGTTGCTGAATAAGTTGTGGCTAGTAAAAGCGTGACAAAATGTTCAAATTTGGTTAGCATGACGAAATGAATGGTACCTTTTGTCATAAGTTTATTGAACTGTTAGAAAAACTCATAACTCAACTACTCAAGGGATTATGGTTCGATTTTCCTCTCCTTTTTGCCACAAAATAAAGAAAAACGAGCAATTAGATTGCCGACGTTGTGGCGTAGCACTTTGAGTTGCATAATGTTTATAGCGACGATCTAAAGCTAATTACTATATTTCATAATATATATAAGCCTACTACGAAGGCAAGCAACTGGAAACCAAAACTACGTCGTTTTATCTTTGGCCATAACTACGCAGTTTCTGCCCAGAACGATAGAGGGATTTTTTTTTTGCGTGGTGGTGGATTGCATGAATATCCAAAAGATACGTATTTGTGTAAAGCAAAACGACAGTAGTTTAGTTTTGAATCTAAACTAAGGCAAAATATGTGGAACCAAAACTACGTAGTTTAATGCTACCTAAACGACGTAGTTTTATTGGATAAAATAGATGAGGCAATCAGGCGGGAACCAAACTGCGACACACTTTTATTTAAGCCCAACACATTGTAATTGTTTCATAATATGATAAGACAATGATAGTTGTTAGATTAATAATGAAATTGTGTTTGCTTCGAAAGCATTTTTCAATTTGCTTGTAATTTCTTGTGATGAGAAAAAAATATAATGCGACAATATTAACATACATAATTACAATATATAAAATTATCGGCAACAAAAGACAAATAGGTTCACAATTGAGCCATTAACAAAAATTGATAGACCTTTAAAAGCTAAAAATTCTCAGGTAAGGGGAGGGGCACAGTATATATCGAAAACCCTTGATTAACATACCACTTTCAAAGTCTCAACCGGTCATGGGTTCAAGCTCTCCCTATTCGTCTGCATCAACTTATATGTATTTAAAGCATCAGACTGATGATGATATGCACATGGATAAGTTGCTCGAGAATAGGCATGTCGAAATTCTTTTGCATTTTAGACAACTCCAAGGACTATTTTGACGTTCAAATGATCAGCTAAGTATGGAAATCTCAGCAACAAAACTTAATTCTACTCTTCAAAAACTTATCTATGTTTAAAACATCAGAGTCAAGCCTTCTATAAGTGAGCCTTTTATTATTATTTTATACAATAAGATCGAACAAATCATAGCTTCAACCTTAAACAAATGAATACCAAAACAAATCAAAGCATATCCATAGCTATCCATATATATTATCAAAGAAAAAAATCACATAGCGACACACAAATTGAAACCAAAAATGAAATCCAAGCAACATTTCATTTTTTTTAACGGCAAAGATGGAATATATAAAAAAAAGAGTCTAGCAAGACGCTAGAAACTTAAAGTACAATAGAGTCAACAAAAAGAATTACATAACATCAAAAAATGATAAAATTCCGAGACTTTAACTGCGAGGGAATCAAAAGGGATGAACAAACTTTTGACACGAAGGCCGACGGATCGGTTTTCACTTCGGCAAAAGAAAAACCCCCCATCCCGGAGGCCGAGCCACCGGTTTTCACTTCGGGATGGATTTTTGATGAAACCCCAAACATGATCCCGAGAGAAGGATGAGAAAAAGAACCATCCTCAAAACCGACCGAAAAATGCAAACGAAAAACCTGGCGTACAGTACGCTACCCCACAACTTGAACGCCAGCTTCAGGAAAAAAACCAAAAGCAGCTCTAACCATTGCCATTACGCGTGATCGAAAGAGGATACATAAGCCAGTCATTCCAAGATAACTTCATATGGTCCCTATTGGGAAGCCGAACGAAAATGAAAAGAAATCGAACATTATCGGAATAGATCACTTTACCCCTCCAAGCGGTTGAGAGTTAAACGTGACGCTATTTCTGGTAGTCGTTCCAAACCACCAAAGAACCGAAGTATTAATAACATAGAAACCTGTGTTTTTTCTCTTTAGAACAGTGCCAAGGAGATGATCCAATCGAATGAAAGAATCCCAAGAATAAGCTTAAAAAAGAGGAATATGCACACCATCTAAAAACATCTTCCGCATATCGGTAGCAATGTCGCATTCGAAAGAAAAACATTATTAGAGCAGATTCAACATTGGCATTGCAAGAAGGACATGAGATGGCCGGGATATCCATACCACGCGAAAGAGAGATTCAATCTATTGCGTGAGGTCGGATCCCACGGAAAGCATCCACAAAAACACCTAAGACCTTCCGTGGGATAATTTATCCCAAGTAGTAGCATGAGCAAGATGTGAAGGATATTTGGTCATCCTATAACGAGCAATAACCTTAACGTAAAAGTACAATGGACCCAAAACTTCAAAGATACATATCTTCATTGAGACATCATATTAGTTGAACCGAATCTCATTTATCAGGTCACATAAATAGCAAGATTTCTAACACCAATATTGGACCGAGACCAATTCCAAGACCATTGCCCATTATTAAGTATGGTCAATGACAAGAACAATCTTGTCTTATCAATATGATAGAGCCGATGTTACCTTGTAAGAAAGAGGAGTCTCGCCTACACCAAATATCTTTCCAAAAATAGAATACGAGTGCCACAACCTGCTTTAAAAACAAAAAGTGTTAGATAAGATAAGACCTTCGATTGGAGAAAATTGGAGTTCCAACAATGTTATCCACCAAAGTGCCCTTAAAGCTACAACCATTTGTATCGAAACTCCTACTTGACCATGTTAATCTTTTGATGACTTGAACCCAAAGTGCGTTGGGGAAAAGCACTCACAACGCATTTTTGAAGAAGAGAAAGTTTGAAAGCTTTAAGAACTGCCATGTTTTTAAACCCCCTTTATCGAAAATTTAAGAATAAATTGGTCATTTTGACCCAAGCCATTTGTATTTAATCTTTATTACCACCCCAAAAAATTTTAGCCCAAATTCCATTCCAGTCTTGAGGACCGATTCGGAGTGCTCTGAAAATCGATAGATAGTAGATACCAAGACTACCAATCACAGACGTTTAGAAGATTCAGACGACCCCCAATCACAGAAATTAAGCTTCCATGAGGAATGCTCATAGAAAACGATCAACAAGCGTCTTTCCAGCTACAATAGACTTCATATTGGAACAATGGGAGACCAAGGTAATTGAAATGGGAATAACACCTGCAATACAACCAAGGCATTGCTAGCCATACTTAAAACTTCCCATCTTTACTTAACCCCAATATCCAATAAATATTAACGTGTGAAATATTAATCTTGAGACCCTAGCTAGGTAATAACATTGAGAACACGAATGAATATTATCCCATTCTTTAGCGATTCCAATCCGTAGTAATGATCACATCATCTGCATAGAAAAGATGGGAAACATTGATAGTAGAATTCAAAATCATAAACACTAGTATGTCAAACCATTTCCACTGCTTCCTCAAAACTTATGAAGACCCTTCCAAAACCAAAGATGAAAAGGAAATAGAATAGAGGAACTCCTTAGCTACGACCAAGCTTAATTGAAAACTCAGACGTAGGGCTATCATTAACAGAGAATAGAAAAGCTCTCGAAGAATTGAGACAAGCTTTAATCCAAGAGCACCATTTGTTACCAAATCCAAATCTGTCGAGAATGTAATCAAGTAAATCCAGCTTCATGGAATCTAAAGCCTTATCAAAGTCACTTTAAAAATGAGGAGCTTCTTTTTTTCGTTTTTTATACCACTCAATGATTTCGCTTAGAATAACGGGGCCATCAAGAATTTGACGACAGCAATAAACTCCGATTGATCCTTGCTAACATCTTGTCAAACACTTTTTAGATAAACGGTTAGCTAAAATCTTGGCAAATGATCTTACGATGTATACCAATAAGCGAAATAGGGCGAAAGTCAATGAATAAGTAGGTTTTTGACTTGGGATAAGGGTGAAAAATGAAAGAATTTGCATCCCCCTTAGGCATAGCACAGAAATAAGCAAAGAATAAGTTAACAAAATCATATAGATCCTTTTGAATAGTGCCCCAATACTTCTTCACAAACGCAAAAGAGTAACCATCCGGGCCCGGAGCTTTACTACTTCCACAATCCCAAACGACTTCCTTAATTTTCTCAAGAGTAACCTGTCTTTCAAGAGTTTCTCGATCCATGCAATTATGGGAAAGAGAATCATGAAGGTAGTAGAACATAACCTGTGGAATCAGACTTAGAATTTCCTTGTTAAAGAATTGAAGAAGGCATCCTTTGATCAAACAAGGGTGTCTATCAATTTCCTTCACCATAATCCCAATGATCATCAGATTCCGCCATTTTTTGTTGATGAGCCCATGAAGAATTTGAATTTTCATCACCTCTATACTCTTCTCGTATTGACATGAGCTTTTGAATAATATCCATTGAAGCAAACTTAATCAGATCTTTTTCAAATTTTGAAGAAGGATGAGTGGTGAATCATTGCGTAAGGCATAGCGTAGTCCTCATCAATCCTTTTCTCAATTGAATTAATTTCCTCAAGAGCCATGGTTTTTCTGTTTCTTCCAACGTCTGATGTTGTTAGCACCATAGTTTGATCTATCCTTGAGGCGGACGAAACATTTCATGACATTTGATATTAGAATTCAAGCAATTCCTCCCATTCCTCTTTATGAGTATCAAAACCATCATTCCAGAAGCCATGATTAATACAAATTTGAAACGAGTGGGACCAAAATTAGGTTTTGTCAATACGAAGAAGGATACTGTTAAGATCAACCATAACCAATTCGAGAGCAGTAATCCCAACATCTGGGGAGGCCCAAAAAAAAAAAAAAAAGAATAGGTCATCATCTTCTGAAATAATAAGCGATCAAGTTACTAAGCTTAGAACCAGCTTTATTCCATCAAGTAAAAGAGCGACCCACCAATCGATTATCGACTAAACCTGTGGAATCAATGAAAAAAGAGTTAAAATGATAGCTTCCAATACTATTCAAAGAAGTACAAACCGATTCTTGAGCATTCGACAGCATACAATTGCCTCCAAACATAATATATAGCCATTATGGGATTGCATGAAGTCTGTGAGTCTATTCCATAAGGCAAGATAGAGAAACATGATCTTTGTGGGCCGTTACTATTCACGCATGAAAAGCCCCAGTTTTTTTCTCCCCACTGACATTCTTTCTTCAATTCCCTTTGATATAATAAACGAGGTCAGTCACACCAAATAGAATTCCTAAGAACATAAAGGGGGTCCCATATAGAAAATAAAGACCACTTGAGAGACACAGAGCCATAAGCTACAAGCATAATCAAAAGCATAGTTACCCTCACAATAATTAATTCGAAATAGCTCAAGACAGTCATTTTATATTCATGAATCCCAAGAAAATGCACATTGTGTTTAAGGCAAAGGGTCCTTTATCCACATGCGTTTCTTCATTTCCTCGTTACCACAAACTATTTGAGTTGAAAAAATAAATATTCATTTGTCCACCAATGTGAATCCCGATATCCTTTGATCATTTTTGAACAGTAAGATATTTTAACCTCCTCTAAACAACATAACCAAGTGATTTGAGCCCACACAATTATTTGTTGAGTTCACATAACATGGAAAAATCCTAATGATATCATTTTTTCTAACGTCTAGCAAAACGAATGTAGAACAAATGCAAGATATGAAAAATCTCTTTTTCATGAACTCAAATCCAGGAGTCCACTTAAATCCGAAAGAATTATCTGCTTTGTTTCTGACTTAGATCGGAATTAACATTGTGTCTTCTTCCATTTTTTCTTTGGGTAGTCGAATTGAATACCTATTTTCACCATCTTTTTTGTCCCTATGTACCAGCAGATCATTGTCAAAAGCTTGTTCATCCTAAATTGAGTTGTTGTTCGGGAGTATTATCAAAATATCAAACAGTTTTGCTCGTCGTTTATTCAGATACATGATCACACTCCTTTAAGTCGTGTTGGGAGGAAATGTCATTGTAGTCATCTTTTATTTTGGTACTCCTGATCCAAATTCTTGTAGTCGAAACCTCAAAAGACACCATTCTTGATGACCTACTTTAACAGTTTCCGAGATTATTTAATGTGAATTGTTAGATATGCAAAGTCTACCCGAACTCAATGCTGTGGAGTCTTATTCGGGGCTTACACATAGAACAGAATATTCCTAAAGCTACATGCAATCATTTGTGTAAGCCTTGAGCCCCAAGCACATAAAGTAACCAACTCAACCTCATCCAAGAATTGTTTGTCCAATTTAAAAAATAGGCATGGGAGCCCTTTTAATCGAATACAACCTTTTAGCCGTCATTCTCTGAATTACTAGCAAGACATAGATGATGGAAATTGTATCGCAAATTCATTATCCGCCAACAATGATGATATTAAGATCTAAGAAACCTTCATTCCTACAAATGACATACATGTTTTCCATGGAATCGATGTCTTTCAATTTTCACAAGTAGACATTGGTACCGTGTTATCCACATCTAATGTTTCTTGTTTCCTAGTGTGATGTGCATTTATGGATGGGTTTTGTTTCGTTGGAGGTTGATATGGGAACATATTTGAGGGTCGATGAGTATGAAATGGTTTTGTTTGTGTTGTTTTGATTCTGTAGGTTTATTATTTGTGGCGATGTGTTAAGAGAAGGAAGGCGTATGGTTATTGGCGGTAGTTAATAGCGTTGTAGGTTTTTTGTTGGGATTGAGTATATTTTGGTGCTAGGGTTTTTGTGTTGGGATGTTGGTTTAAAGCTAAGGTGATGTAAAGATGAAAACTACCAATCCATATATTCGACATAGAATTCACAATAGAATTTGCATCCTTAACACCAAGGAATTTAATAAAACCAAAGCGTTTACCTCCCTTTTAGAATTAAAATTTCGGCAACAAAAGACAAATAGAGTTCACAAGTGAGCCATTACAAAAAGTGATAGACTTTAAAAAGCTAAAAATTCTCAGTGTGTTATATCGAAAACCCTTGATTAAGTATACACTTTCAAAGTCTTCAACCGGCATGGTTCAACTCTCCTATTCTCCAGCAACTTATCTGTATTTAAAGCATCAGACCTGATGATGATATGCACATGGATAAGTTGCTCGAGAATAGGCATGTCGAAATTCTTTTGCATTTTAGACAACTCCAAGGATTATTTTGACGTTCAAATGATCAGCTAAGTATGGAAATCTCAGCAACAAAACTTAATTCTACTCTTCAAAAACTATCTATGTTTAAAACATCAGAGTCAAGCCTTCTATAAGTGAGCCTATTATTATTATTTTATACAATAAGATCGAACAAATCATAGCTTCAACCTTAAACAAATGAATACCAAAACAAATCCAAGCATATCCATAGCTATCCATATATATTATCAAAGAAAAAAAATCACATAGCCACACACAAATTGAAACCAAAAATGAAATCCAAGCAACATTTCACTGAAAATCAAAATCCATACCGTAAAAAATAATGACGAGCTTGCTTCAAACACCGGTCAAATGACCATACCACTAAACCATAAACCCTAAACTCTAACACCGAAAACAATTGAGATCCAGAATGACCAAAGTTTTAAACGGATGATAACGGCGACAACTTTAGATAATGGCGATGACTGCAATTAAAGGTTGGTAAGAAGAAACCATATAACTAATACTCCGTATTTAAGTAGCAGAATTGAAACAAAATATGTGACCACAAAACAACGTCGTTTGGCCTAACGTAAGACACAAAAGAGTCCATGACAACCCTTAAGCGATGTCGTTTTGGCAACACCCATACTACCAATGTTTTAAAAACCGGGTTGACCCGGCCGGTTCAACCGGTTGAACCGTGAACCGGCTCCGAGACCGGTCCGGATGAGACCAGGTTTTTGCTTATTTGAGAACCGGATTGAACCGCCGGTTTTTCGTTGACCCGGGTCGACCCGGTTTGATAAACCCGGCCGGGTCATGACTTTTTATCAAAAAAATATAACAAGATCTTTTTTTCTCAAGGATTTTGCTAATTTTAATGGATAAATTGAAGTGATGAGGACTATTGTTAGGTAAAATCTTATAAATGAGTAAATTAAAGTTATAAACTAACTTATAAACACCAACTAAGTTTTAATATAGATTGTTATAACTTAGATTTATATTAATTGTTGTTGCAAATATTTGCTATATTATAATAGAAATAGAACTTAAAATAAAGCTTATCGGTAGAGTCTTAATATTTTTCATCGGTTTCAATCAAATGAAGAAAATAAATTGAATAAATTATAAAATTACACAACTTTACATATTAAATATAGAAAAATATATACATATGTATAAAACCGGTTCGACCCGGCGGTTCCACCGGTTGAACCGGTGACCCGATGAACCGGTGATTAAACCGGGTCGATTAAAAAACCGAGTTTTAAAACATTGCATACTACATCGTTTTTTTACCTTAAACACCTATATTTGCTTCATAAAGCCATCTAGGGGTGAGCATATCGGACCGCGGACCTGGCCGAACCGAACCTATTTCGGTCCGGTCCTCGGTCCACACTTTACCTCATGTTCGGTCTTCGGTCTGGTCCGATCTTACGTACAACCGATCAACAATGCCTTTTTAGCCTGGACCGACTGAAGAACCGGACCAGACCAAACACATTCAGTCCGTTCCTCAGTCTGTGGTTTTGGGCTAAAACAGTCTCGGTCTAGTTCGCTTTTTTTCAATACGGTGTGAGTTTGACCCGATGCTCACCTCTACTGCCATCTTCATGTGGGATGTCTAGAAAATTAATTACTTTTACGCTCTGTTCTCGAGTTAATTTTTTAAAGAGAAGGAGGGGACGGGAAAGTAAGCTGAAGAAGGGGAAGAGATTACAAGGAAAGTTGGCATTTTATTTCGTGTTCTCAAGTCATAAGGAAAGGAAACGGAAGGGAAGATAATATTTACTAATATACCCTTTAAAGTAAATAAACATAGTTTGATTATTTTATATGACCTACGCAATAAAATCACAAGGATCCGAAGTGTTTTAGTTTTATACGGTACTCGGTTAATCAAAACCCACGATGGGAAAATATCATCTTTACCAAAAAATTATGCTTTTCATAGTATCTAATAAATGCATAATTCAATTCTTTTTTAATTGAATGTGTACCAATCGGTATAAACAATAAAGCATTAGTTAATTTCCACTTTATATTAATATGAATTATTAAATTAAAAACATGCACCATGATATTGGTTGTTGTTACTCGTCATGGTCAAACTGTGTCTGGCGTAGATGATAGTGGTTGGAAAAAGTGTTTGTCATGGCTAAAGTTGTAATTTCATAAAATTGATAGACTTTGTTAACTGCTTTCCTCACCTTTCTGTCCAAATTTGGACGGGTCAGTTTGGCAACAAAGTACATTGAGCATTCTTTCCTTTCCTCTTCCCATCCTCTTTCTTTCTATTCAAAAAAAAACTAAAGAACGCCATTTTTTTCTGTTTCCCCTCCTGTTCTATTCCTTTCTTTAATAAAAAAAACTTGAGAACAAAGTGTTAATGAATTAATTGTCAACCATAATTAAACTCCTGCTTATTTATGACTGTTTTCATGCTCATAAACTTTGATTTATTTTTTCATCACTACAGAAAAAATGTCAATCTTAACATATATAAAAAGTGTCATTAAAAGTTAAAAAGTGTTACTAAAAGTAAAAAAGTGTCAAAAAATATTAAAAAATGTCATTAAATATTTTATTTACTTCTTACGCATTTAAAACATGTAGATATAAGTAAAAGTTTATATAGAAGTTCAGTAAGTAGAAGTTTGTGTATATTGAAAAAAAACTAGTACATATTTTTTACCATATAGAAACGGTATTTAATTAGAAACGGGTGCCCAAACTCCAAAGGCTAAGGTGTGTTTAGTTAGGAAAAAATATCTCATTTTTTCAAGAAATTTTTCATTTGAGAATGGAAAAACTGAAAACTTGTTTAGTCGCATTTTTTTCCAATATTTAAAAAAAAAGGAAATTCTCATTTTCCTAATTTTAAATAGAAAAACAGAAAATCACATTTTACTAATTTTCATTTCTAAAAAGAAAAATACAACTCTCATCTAAACAAATTTTCAAAATTCTCGACTCTAGAGAATAAAAACCATTCCCTTCTCTAGGAATTTTAAACCAAAAAACATGAATTTTTTTCTACAATTAAACACCACCTAAAAGTTTCACTTTTTATAATTTTATGATTGGTGCAACTTTGTTTTTTCTTTTTTTTGTTATTTTATGATTAGTGCAACTTTGTATGAAATTTGATTGAAATGGTTTTTTTTTAGTTATTTTATGATTGGTACAACTTTGTTTTACTTATAAAACAATTGACTTTCACGTCGTTAATGACCAAAGAATCCCTTTACAATCAGCTACCCAAAGTAGTGTGAAACCAAGACCTTATTGCTAAATTCCATATTACGTCGTATAGAATATAATAACTTGATTAAAAATAAAATATGTATATTTTATATTTTGAAGAAAAAAAATATACTATTCCTCTTTCGAGATTTATACGAAGAACCTTCCATGTATATTATTAAATCACCGTTTGCTTGAGCT
Organism: Tanacetum coccineum; assembly: GCA_026074375.1. Classification (NCBI taxonomy): domain Eukaryota; kingdom Viridiplantae; phylum Streptophyta; class Magnoliopsida; order Asterales; family Asteraceae; genus Tanacetum; species Tanacetum coccineum. The sequence goes on from BQNB010016495.1 coordinate 15,377, forward strand.
ACACTCTTTATAGAATCATTTTTGCAGTTCTCACACTCACTCATAGGCGATAAGTATAAAATGATTTTTTTTTCTTTTCTTGAATGGCAGATCGAGATATTATAAATTGGTGTTTAAAATGTAGTGTGTAATCTTGGATTGTTTTGTGTGAATTAACGTACTTCGGTACGTGAGTTATTCCTGTTTGGAAATCTGTCACACTGAGGGTTGCGATTTCAATTTGCAGCAAGTCAATCATGTTGGGCTGCGTAACGACATGCGTAACTTTAGTATAATAACATGTGTAAAAAGAGATTCAACAGATTTTTGTCATGAGACTTTTCACGCAAGGATAAAACTTTTCGCGCGTTGCATGTTAAGATAACGGGTATCGTGTACTTAGTCTACAAGATCTAAATACTAATAACAAGATAGAAAACGAAAGTTCGAAGAAAGTTAATGTGTAGGACATGTGGGCATCACAATGTCCGTATATACTTATTAAAACTTTTTTTGCTGTCTTTTAAAGCAGCGCGCAGTTAAGACCATCTATATTAATTTGCCTAACTTATGTTTTTGTATATTTTGACTCAAAGTCCAAAAACCCAGGGGAGTACATGTTGAAATGTACTTTACTTATAAGGGTAAAGTAGAATACCAATCTTACTTCTTCTGTAACTTACCATAATGAACCATTTACTTTTTTTATTACCGACTATCAAACCAATGTACTGCAAATTATTTTTCAACTTGACACAAAAGTTTGTACCGTTAGTTATTTTGTGACAAGTTAGTCACAATTTAGCTGAAACACACCCACCCAATACGCTCGTTTGAGAAGTTTCACAAACCGTTCTGTGGTTGTTAATATATTTTCCTTTTTTTTGAAAAGGGGAGTACCATGTTGGAAATGATACTTTACTTATAAGGGTAAAAGCCATAGAATACCAACTTACTTTCTGAAACTTACCATAATGAACCATTTACTTTTTTATTACCGATATGACCAATGTACTTTCAAATTATTTTTCAACTTGAACAAAACGTTTGTACCGTTAGTTATTATGTGACAACGTTAGTCAATTTAGCTAACGATCGTTTGAGGAAGTTTCAAAAATCGTCCCTGTGGTTTTAATATATTTTTCTTTTTTTCGAAAAAAAAATTTCGAAATTTTTATAAAAAATTTTGAAAATTTTTTTTTTTTTCGAAAATTTTTTGAAAAAATTTCGAAAATTTTTGCAAATTTTTTCGAAAATATATATTTTTTTCGAACATTTTTTTTGAAAAATTTTTGAAATTTTTTTTTTTTTTTTTCGAAAAAAAAAATTTCGAAATTTTTTTATCTAAACTTCTTTTTTTCGAAAATTTTTTATGTTTCGATTTTTTTTTCGAAAATTTTTACACATTTTTATAAAAAATATCGAGAAAATTTTTATAATAAAAATTCGAAAAAAAATTTATACACATAAAAAATTTACGAAAAAAAGAAGTTTAGAAAAAAATTTTGAAAATTTTTTTTCAAAAAAAATGTTCGAAAAAAATATATATTTTCGAAAAAATTTGCAAAAATTTTCGAAATTTTTTCAAAAAATTTTCGAAAAAAAAAAAATTTTCAAAATTTTTTATAAAAATTTCGAAATTTTTTTTTTCGAAAAAAAGAAAAATATATTAAAACCACAGGGACGATTTTTGAAACTTCCTCAAACGATCGTTAGCTAAATTGACTAACGTTGTCACATAATAACTAACGGTACAAACGTTTTGTTCAAGTTGAAAAATAATTTGAAAGTACATTGGTCATATCGGTAATAAAAAAGTAAATGGTTCATTGTGGTAAGTTTCAGAAAGTAGGTTGGTATTCTATGGCTTTTACCCTAGTTATAATTTGCCTAACTTATGATTCTTTGTAGTTAAGAAACATAAACAATATTTTTGAATCATTGTATAAATAGTTCGGTTTGGATCAGTTTTTGGTGAAAACCTAAACCAAAATGAAATATAGGTGTTTACAAAACTCAAAATCGATATCGATGGGTTTTTGTCGGTTTGACATTTTCGGTTTTTTACTGGCTTCGGTTTAGTTTTTCGTTATTTATGTTTTTAACCGTTTATATATGGGTTTGGCCAATTCGTACCAACAAACTTGTTTTACCAAGGATTATTGCTTATTCTTATTTAGTTTTTTGTTAATAGAAGCCTAATACTGTAATTCCAAATTCATATGCATACACAAATAGATGAGCCACACACATAGCAATACGCATACAATCATTGTCGAATATATATTGATATATTGTCAAGTAAACACACATACATATTAAGCACACAAATAAATGTTACTAAAGCAAAAAATTTGATTCTGACAAAAGTAAAAACCAGCCATAGCTTTTTTAGTTTCTGTCTCTTATTTGGTTAAGTTTTTTTTTCTTTTTTACTGGTTTGATTTCGCAGGACTTTGGTTTTCGTTTCTTGTGTTCCGCTCGGACTACCACCAAGGTTGGCTTTAGAAACCACTGATAGATGTGATAGTCTTAGTTAGAAAACTAATTGGTGAAATATTAAAGGGTACCAGAGAAAGCGTTTAAAAAGGGTTTTAATAAATAGATTAAATATATGTAATTTGAGTTAAAAACAGCTCAAGAGTACTCATATAAACACTTTTGCCCGACTCCTTTGTATCCATTGATTAATTGTGTTCGTTCGATATAGACTCCTAGGGTGCTGCTATTCCCACTCCATCAAATCAAAGTGTAATAACTGTCTCAACATCAAATCAAATTTAATAACTATCGTAGGGATGGCCGTGAAGAAATGCATTTTTCACATCTAACTGATGAATAGGCCACTGTCGAGAAACTACATGGCTAAGAATAGTCCGAATGGTAGCAGGTTTGACAACAGGGCTAAATGTCTCATCGCAGTCGATGCCTTGTTATTGACTACGACCATTTGCAACTAGTCGGGCTTTGTACCGACTTAAGGACCCGTCAGCATTATATTTGTGTTTGTATAACGACATGAAGCGGACAATGTTGACATTTGGTGGGCGAGGAACAAGCACCCAAGTTTCATTGTCGATGAGAGCTTTATATTCGTCACACATAGCCTGTTTCCAGTTAGGATCTCGTAGGGCATGGAAAGAAGACTTAGGGATGGGGAGGAGGTGGTAACATGGAAGTTGTATTTAGGGTTAACTTTTACAATTCCAACTTTAGAACGTGTGACCATAGGGTGTTGCGAGGTAGATGGTGGTGGTGGTGGTGGTGGCAAGGTGTTTGGTGGTAGCGTTGTGTTTAGTGGTGATGGTGTTGGTAACAGAGTTAGAGGTGTTGTTTGTGGTGTTGCTTGTGGGGTTGTTTGTGGTGGTGTTTGTTGAGGAGAAATAGGTGTGGTAAAAAGGCAAAGTGCAATGGGGGAGGTGTCGAGATTATCATCTAAGAATTAGTATGAGGGGGGTTGAGTTGGAGTCATGGAGCCGAAGGGAAAGAAAGTTTCGTCAAATGTGACATGACGGGAAATGATGATTTTGTTGGTGTTCAGGTTAAGGCACTAATATCCACGATGATTGTAAGGGTACCCGAGAAAGATAGATGGTGTGGTACGAGGGGCAAGTTTGTGCGGTGGAAAGGTGAGAAGTTGCTCAGGTATCCATATACCATTGCTGATCATGAGAAGCCATAAGAACAATCTTTTTTTTGGATGAACAATACTCGCCGATGAACAGTACTCGTGGATGAATAATGATGCCGATGAACAATAACTTTTTTTTAATGGGAGAGAGAGGTGAGGAGCGTGTTATGAGAGAAAAAGAAGGAGAAGATTACGGAAAGATTAATATTAGGCTCTGATTACCATGAGAGATAATAGAAATTGATATTGATTGGATTGATTGTTTGATTATAATTGATAATAGCCAACCTATATATAGGATACAAATGAAGCTTCTAGACTATGGGCTCAGGCCAATGGGCCGATTACACTAAATATACAATATGTACTTTAATAAACCATTGTGCATTAATTGTAGATGGGTTAAAATATATATATTTTTTTATTTCTTTTCGTGTGATGTAAGTATGTAACATTCGGATAATAGCAGCATGGTTGTGTTTTTTCGTTTTTTATTATGAAATATTATGCATGCATACTTTGTATCGGGTAGACTTGTAAACATTGTTTTTCTTTTTGTAATGTTTTATATTTTATTTTTTTGTGTTTGACACTATATTTTATTGTTGATACTATAACTACTTAAAATACCTTAGTTGATAGGGGTGGCAACTCTTGACTCGACTCATACTTGAACCGACACAAAAAGTAATATTTTTGGGTTGAACCACAAACCCATTCAACTTGTTTAACCCGTATAATGTGCCAAAAAATATGATGTAAAAAAAATAACTTAATTGTTATATATTAAAAACACATTTATTACATCAAATGGAAATATAACAATAGAAGATAAACGATACAAATAAAATTTAAAAGATACATATCACATCTTAAATTCATTCCACTAATAACTCTTAAACATTACGAGTTGACCAATTTGAGCGAAGCAGTTGATTGTAATAGTTTATCCGCTCCAAGTATGGAGTAATCTATGCGACTGCACATTCAGACCTGTAACGAAACCATTGAGATGCAATAGTAGGCACCGGGTAGTCTCCTTGCAACAACACATTAACATAATGACTGCTATTAACATACCTAAGTGTAATGAATTTATGATCATACCACGGTGGCGGAATCGAACGAAGCGGCAGATACGTCATACTACCTAGAGTGGTTATATTATGGAAAATGACATTGTATCGTGAAGCAATTAAGAAACCTATCTCCGGCATGTTCATCCATTTATCGATTGGTGCAAATCCATTTTCGAAGAAATTCAAGCGCTTTTTAACATCATCGCATTCTTTAGCGTCGAACATGATAATATATTGGTCGTAGTAGATGCGTAACTCTTCCATTAAATCATATCGAATAGTGGTCCATTCATTTTCATGAAGCTTGAGGCCGACAGCTACTGCCCTAAATCCACAATTTCCATCGGCTCTTACATCTCGAACCTCTTCGATGTAAGGATGTAACATATTCAGAAATTGGTCGATATATGCATGCCTTCCTTGTTTTTGGTTCATGAAATTATCTTTTCCAACAAAAGTTGGCATGGATGAAAAATTATATCCCGCTGGTTCTTGCGTCTGTGAAGGTTGGTCATTAGGGGCTCTTTTGAAGGAGCTACGAACACCAGTAGCTTTCTGAGTAGTAGGCTCATTAAGTGAAGTTTCTGATGGCGTCATTATCTCTTTTATCTTTCTTAGTAAACTTTTCTTACCAGCTCTTGCTTGCTTTTTGAACTATGTATTAAAATTCTCAACCTCGACTTTAACTTGACAACAAAAATCATCATCCCCTAGAGATGCGCATGGTGATAAATTAAGCTTCCTCTAAAATATGTCAATCGCTTCAAGTGGTATGGGATAACCTTTATTCATATAAACTAGTTGTTATGCTTTAACATTTTTTTGCATTTTCTCATAACACTTTGTTAGGATTAAAAGCCTTCTTAATGCTGCTAGTATTACTGCTACTCATATAAGAGTTAATGCTGCTCAGTTGTGTTAGACTGCTCAAGAACTTCAGAGAAAAATGTTAAGTGTTTACTACTGCTAGTACACAGTTAGTACTGCTAGTGTAAAGTTACTACTGGTAGTGCGTATTAGTGCTGCTCAGAGACTTATAAGAAAAACTGCTAAGCAGTTACTACTACTAGTACAAAAAGTACTACGTTAGTACAAAGTTATTGTGCTGAAGGAGGTTAATGCTGCTAGTGAAGAAAGTTAGTATGCTATGTGATTTATATGAGTAATTTGTGGAAAAGATATGTATAACTTATTTGTTTAAAAGATTTTATATTCTTATGACTGCTTGGTGTATAAAAGGAAGTTCTAGGGCATAGAGTTTGATACGAGTCATTCATAAAATTATAATAGCTTTAAGGTTTTTGTAACCCTAATACTTTAAGAGTATTCGTATTATTAATAATATTGGAGCTTTTTGTTGTGGATTATATGTTCATGGTGTTTTACTGGTCTTGATAATTCTTCTTAATATTAAAGATTAGATTTCGCATAATCTTTAATACATTCAAACAAAGTTTCTACTATAGTTGTGTTAGATTTATCTAATATAACTAATCCTTATACAAGCTTAAGGAATTCGATCTATTGAAGTGGGATCAACAAGTGGTATCAGAGCTTGTTGCTTTAAGAAACTTTGCTAGAAGATATGGATCAAGATTTGCACACAAGTGGAGACTATCCAATGTTCCCATGCTCAAAACGGGTGAGTTTGAGTTATGGAGGACATGGGATTAAAATACATCCAGGATGATAGATATGCATTATGGGAAAGTCATAAGAATGGTGCAACCCCTTGCACAAAAAAAAAGCAGTTGTGGAAGGTGTTGAAAAAGTGATGCCTATTACATCTGCTGAAGATAAGGCTCAGAGAAGATTAGAAGTGAAGGCTAGAAGTACTTTAATGATGGGCATTCCCAATGAACATCAGTTAAAGTTTAACTCTATAAAGGATGCTAAGCTGTTGCTGGAAGCTGTAGAAAAGAGATTTGGTGGGAATGCAGCTACTAAGAAGACTCAAAGAAATCTCTTAAAGCAGCAATATGAAAACTTCACTGCTCCAAGCTCAGAGATGCTTGATCAAACCTTTGATAGGCTTCAAAAGCTTGTGAGTCAGTTGGAGCTTTTGGATGAAAAGCTTTCACAAGAAGATGTTAATCAAAAGTTATTAAGAAGCTTGTCACCTGAGTGGAACACACATGCTGTTGTGTGGAGGAATAAAGCTGAGTTAGAAACAATGAGCATGGATGATCTCTATAACAACCTCAAGGTGTATGAACCAGAAGTCAAAGGGATGTCTAGCTCAAGTTCAAGCACACAGAACATGGCTTTTGTGTCCTCTTCAAATAACAACACTAGCAGCTCTAATGAAGCAGTTAATGCTGCTCATGGAGTTACTACTGCTAGCACTTAAGTTAATACTGCTTACTCTACAAATATTGATAACTTGAGTGACACTGTTATTTGTTCATTCTTTGCTAGTCAACCAAATAGTCCTCAACTTACACATGAGGACTTGCAACAAATCCATCCTGATGACATAGAAGAGATGGATTTGAGATGGCAAATGGCCATGTTGACTATGAGGGCTAGAAGGTTTTTGAAGAATACAGGAAGGAGGCTTACTGTTAATGGTAATGAGACTATTGGTTTTAATAAGTCCAAAGTGAGTGCTACAACTGCCACAAGAGGGGACATTTTGCTAGGAAGTGCAGAGCTCCAAGAAATCAAGACAACAAGAACAAGGAAAGCTCAAAAAGGAGTGTGCCTGTGGAAACATCTACTTCCACAGCTTTGGTATGGAAACTATTAAATTACTTAAATCTCAAAATGATCAACTATTAAAAGATTTAGAGAAATCTAGTTTAATGGTTTTAGGTTATAAAACAAGTTTAGAATCAGTGGAAGAAAAACTTGAATTTTATAAAAAGAATGAGTCTGTTTATGTAGAAAACATTAATGGCTTAAAACGGGATATTCAAGTAGGAGAAATAACTATTACAGAGCTTAAAAAGAAGCTTGAAAAAATTCAAAAAGAAAAAGATAGCATTCAATTTAATGTAGATAAATTTGAAAATGCATCTAAAAGTTTAAACAAGCTCATAGAGTGTTAGATTGTTAATAATTGCAAGAAAGGTTTAAACTATGAAAAATATAATGCAGTTCCACCTCCCTACACAGGAAATTTAATGCCTCCAACACCTGATTTATCTTTTACTGGTTTAGATAAGTTTGTTAATAAGCCTATAGTTGAGAACAGAAAGTCTGATGAATAAGTGTCTAAGGTAGTTAGGAATATGATAATTCCCCAATTATTGAAGATTGGGTGTCAGATAGTGAGGAAGAAAATGTGTCTCAAACTAAAACTGAGAAGAAAATAGTTAAGCCTAATATTGCTAAGATAGAGTTTGTCAAACCTAAGCAACAAGAGAAAACTGCTAGGAAAACCGTTAAACAAGTTGAGAAACATAGGAAAAACACTCACAGTCCAAGAGGCAATCAAAGAAATTGGAACAATATGATGTCTCAAAAACTAGGAAGTAATTTTGAGATGTTTAATAAGGCCTGTTATGTGTGTGGAAGCTTTGATCATTTGCAAGTTGATTGCAATTACCATCAAAAACAGTTTCAAAATCAAAGGATGATAAAACATGTTTGGAACAATGCTCAAAGGGTGAATCATCAAAACTGTGCTAAAAAGAACATGATTCTAAGAGCAGTACCAATGAAGTCTGGCTTAGTATCAATTAATACTACTAGACAAGTTAATGTTGCTCACTCAAAAACAACATTGAATGCTGCTAGACTAATGTCATATCTTTCTAAAACAACACATTTAACTGTTAAGAGGCCCATTCATAAGAACACAATATTAAAAAACAATAATATTGATCAAAGGGTTAATACTGTTAGTGGTAAAAAAATTTAATACTGCTAGGCCAAAAACAGTAGTTAATGCTGTTAAGGGAAATAGTTTTAATGATGTTAAGGCCTCAGGTTGTTAGGTTTGGAAACCAAAGACTAAAGTTTTAGACCATGTTTCTAAACATAACAGTGCATCAATCATCCTAAAGAAGTTTTATTATATTGATGCACAAGGCAGATCCAAGTCAGTGATGGCTTGGGTCCCCAAAAGAAACTGATTTTCTTATCTAATGTGCAGGGCAATCCACAAATGGATTTACAAGATCAAGGAGTAATTGATAATGGGTGCTCAAGGCACATGACAGAGAACATGTCTTATCTTACAGACTATGAAGAGATAGATGGAGGATATGTTGCTTTTGGAGGGAACCCCAAAGGAGGGAAAATCACTGGAAAAGGTACCATTAAAACTAATAATCTAGATTTTGAAAATGTATATTTTGTAAGAGAGTTAAAGTTTAATCTCTTTAGTGTCTCACAAATATGTGATAAAAAGAATAGTGTTCTTTTTAATGATACTAAATGTATTGTTTTATGTCTAAACTTTAAGTTAATTGATGAAAGTCAAGTTTTACTTAGAGTTCCTAGAAAGAACAATATGTATAGTGTTGATTTAAAAAATCTAGTTCCTAAAAGAGGTTTAACTTATCTTTTTGCAAAAGCCACATCTGATGAATCTAAACTTTGGCATAGAAGGTTAGGTCACTTAAATATTAAAACCATGAATAAATTGGATAAGGGAAATCTTGTAAGAGGTTTACCTTCCAAACTTTTTAAAAATGATCAAACCTATGCTGCTTGTCAAAAAGGGAAAGCATCACAAAGCCTATTATAAGTCCAAAACAGAGAACTTAATCAGTCTTCCTTTACATTTGTTGCATATGGACTTGTTTGGTCCAACATTTGTAAAAAGCCTTATGAAGAAAATGTATTGCCTAGTTGTCACAGATGATTACAGTAGGTTTACATGAGTTTTCTTTCTAGCTACTAAGGATGAGACTAGTGGCATTATTAAGTCCTTTATAAATGGTATAGAAAATCTAGTTTTAAGCTTATTCAGAGCTTTTCATAAAAAGTTGTAGTTGACAAAGTTGTTAAGCCCCACGAGCTTAACAACTTTGCTTCACAAAGTTTTTCAAAAAAAAAGGGGGAAAGACAAGGGAACCGGGTGAGCAAGACTCGAACCCGGTACCCCTCGATACAGTCCCCCTCTTTTACACACTTATACCGCTGCGCCCTTGGGTCTTTTTCGTTAAAGACTCAAGGGCATTAATACTTATACACATTTTGGGGTATTAAGCTTATAAGCTGTTAACAGCTTATAACGAGCTTATTAACAAGCCAAATTTTTCTTTCTCATTTTTCGTAGGCTTAATATAGTGTAAAGTATTTTTTGTAAAAATTTCAGAATTTTTCGAAATAGTTTAATATTTTTTATAATTTAATTTAGTTAAAAGTTTTAAAAATTCATAAAAAATACAAAAATTATCAAAAAAATATTTTTCTTTTTTAGAAAATTTTATTTTGTCATAAAGTTTGTAGGAAAAATTTAAAACTTTTCGTAGGGTCATTTTTGTAACTTTTTACTTTTTAAAGAACGGTCCGGGTGCGGGTTTTTTGTGTTGACTCGTTTTTGGGTCAAACGAACTCCGTTTTCGGTCTAGTCTTTTTCATTCTTCGTTATTTGTTCCCTAGAGTAGTTTAGAAGCAAAAATTTCTTCGTAGGGTTAATTTTAAAGATTTTAGGTTTTTTCCCCTTTGTTCGGGATTCGTGCTCTCGTTTTCTAGTTTAATTTCATAATTTCTAGGTTTTTCTTAAATGTTTTTATTTGCTATTGCTTAATTTGACTTTTCCACACTTTCAATTCAATTCTCTCCTTCAAACTCAAATCTTCGACTGTATCGATTCTCCAGTACAGCCTCGTTGGGGATAAACGACCCGGGAACATTCTATACTACTTCTCGGTTTTATTGATCTTGTTGATTTTTAGACTTATATATATTTTATATTTTATAATATATTATATATTTAGTGTAAAATTCTACAATCAATTTTTGGCGCCGTTGCCGGGGAGGCTGTGAAACCGTCTATCGTTACGTCAATCAATTTGTGTTTGAAGCTGTGAATATTTTTATATATAAAAAAAAAAGTACAAAAATATTTTTCATTTTCTTTTATTAGTATAATTATCAGATAAAAACCAAAGAAAAAACCAAAAAGATAAAAACATTGTCTTTAATTATCAATAAAATTCACAAATTGGTAAAATACCAAAATATAATATTCTCAACTGAGGTATTATCATAATAACTTCCGGTGAACTTGTTGGTTCCCAACTCGAACAAAAGATTTAAAAACTTGCCATTTGTGTCTCTTACGACGTACGGCTCACCTTGAAAAGTTAAACAAACTATAAAGTGGGTATAAGGAGGGTTGTTCCGAGGAACTACGACCCGAAAGGAGAAATAAGCTTCGCGCTATTCCTACTCCTCCGCTCACTCACACTGTGCGGTTTATCTTTGAGAGCTGACCAGTAAGTATAAGTAGATTATTTGGTTTAAGTTGTCTTATCTCATTGTCCGGTAAAATCAATTGTGAATAAATCATTAAAAAACCAAAAAAATTAGTGTAAATTTTCTTTTTAAAATTTCTATTTTTGTGCATGCGCACTCGTTCTCAAGCCCGTAGACGTCGACAACCACAAGTCCGACAAACTTCTGTTGAATCATCCAATCTTGAGAAACCTGATAATCCTCCCATAGTTACGATGGCTGATAATCGTACTATGGCGCAACTGCTCGAAGCACCCACCGAGGGAAGAGGAGCGATAGTTATTCCGGAAATCAACACGCAAATAACTTTGAGATCAAGCTGGTCTATAACTAATCTTTCCAAAACAAGCAATTTTTTGAAAATGATAAAGAAGGACCCACATCTCACATCCGTTATTTCAACAAATCACCTTCTCTAAACGACGAAGATTCCGAACCTATACCAAATACGTCGGTTAAACTTATGCTTTTCCCGTTTTCTCTCGAAGGGGCAGCCCGGATATGGCTGGAAAAAGAACCCCCTCGGTCGATTGAAACATGGGATGATCTTGTTTCAAAATTTATTAACAAATTCTTCCCTCCCTCTAAAACGACAAATCTCAGAAATGAAATCACGAGATTTCAGCAAAAATTTGATGAGACGGTATTATGAGGCATGGGATCCGTTTCAAAGAAACTTTTAAAGGGATGCCTCCTCATGGGTTTTCAAATTGCATCAACTCGAGACATTCTTCTACAATTCCCTCCAACTCAATTGATTCAAATTCATGAACTCTGCTGCCGGTGGTAACTCTAACAAATATGCCTCAAGAATGTTTATAAAATCATCGAGAGCAATCTAAGTGCGTCAACCAAGAAACAAAGCTGTTGTAGCTAAAATGTACCGACTCAGTTACCACCCAAGCATTCTCATCAGATGTTGCTGAACTCCAAAGACATGGTTCGGGCATTAATTTCTTGACAAGAAAAGACCAAACCCCAGCTTCCGCCCCCGGAAAAGCGGTTTGAACAAATTTGTGTAACTGTGGGGGGAGGGTCCCATTCTTCATCAAAACGTCCACACAAACAAGCAACATTACCATGACAATATCCAAGATATGTGTCCCAGGCCGCGTGCTGGCGGCCAATTCAACCAAGCTAATTCTGGTTCTCGACCCTCCGATGGTCTCATAATCAAATTCCGACCTCCTGGTTTATCCTCCCATCAGAATCCTCATGCAATAGTCAAAACAATTTCAACGAGGAATTTTTAAATCTTCAATCAAAACAGAAGGAAACAATTTCAACCAAGGTCAATTTATCGTCCTTCCGGGTCAATCAACCAGTAGCTCATGCAAAGGACCTGCTCCTCAGACACACGGTATGTCAAAAACAGATTTTGAAAGATATGTTACAGCCAAGATGCAATTGAGAAACATGCAAAACAAGGTCAAAACCTGCAATCCAAAATGGCAATTTGACTGAAAGGACTTTCAAATTTGTTACTGACTAGCTAATACAGCTTCTACTCTCCGATTCTGGACACTCTTCCTGGTAACACTGTACCAACCAAATGAAGATTTAAAAGGTATCACTACCCGACAGTGTTGTTACCATCCAATGACCGAAAGAAGTTAATGCATGAACACCGAGGTGACAAAGGACACGATGCCTCCTGCTAATCATAACGAAGCACCGCAAACGTCCAACCTCACTGTTGTTACTAATTCAGTCTCGTAATCCCAAATCCTGAGCCCATTTTGCTCCCTGTTATGCTCCTGATCCTACTCCAATTCCTAAAAGCATCAATTCCAATTTTCCCATCAGAAGAATGATGAAAGGCGCATAAGAAAAAGCTAACGACCAATCAATAAATTCTATGCCTAAATTTGCTTCGACTTTAAAAACATTTAATTGGAAACAAAGAAAAGATGACGCGACATTGTCAAGAACTCCTCTGAATGAGACTGTTCAGCGGTCATCCTCAACAAGTTACCAAAGAAACTTGGAGACCCTGGCCGATTTCTGATTCCATGTGAATTTACGGGGATTACTACATGCAACGCATTGGCCGATCTTGGTGCGAGCATTAATCTCATGCCTTATTCTGTATGGAACAATCTATCTCTTCCTGAATTGACCCCGACTTGCATGACATTAGAACTAGCTGACCGTTCGATCACTAAACCGATCGGTATCGCTGAAGATGTCTTTGTAAATGTGGGAAAATTCCAATTTCCAGCTGACTTCGTAGTTGTTGATTTTGAACCAGACCCCCGAGTACCTTTAATTCTCGGGCGATGTTTCTTAAAAACCAGTCATGCTTTGATAGATGTTTATGAAGGTGAGATTACCCTTCGTGTTGGCAAAGAGGCCATCACCTTCAATCTGGACCAAACTTCAGATATCCACAGCTATTACAACCATATGACGGAAACAAAATCGACGTCATTGATATGGCTTGTGATGAGTATTCTCAAGAGTCCCTAGGATATTTCAACGTGAATCGCGAGTGTCAATCCCACTATCATATTTTTGAGCTATATGTTCTACTGCCCTCTCCAAATCTCACTCCTTTCGAGGGATACGAGTGATTTTCTTTTAATGGAAAGAAGCATATCGTTTCTTGCTCTAAGAAGATGATCCAACTTCTCTAAAGTTGATCCAACTTATCAGGATCCTGAGGGGACATCCTGCTTCTAGAAGCAATTTTGAATATGACACCACCACCCCCCCCCTCCCAAATCAAGAACAATACCTACGCTGGATTAGGAAAGAAAATCAAACTCTGTGAAGCTAAAAAGTTAACCTTCCATTGATGAACCTACCGAGGTTGAACTCAAGGACCCCTGCCACCAAAGTTCTCACCATCTTGAATACGCATTTTTAGAAGGTGACGACCCCGTTGCCTGTCATAATACTCAAAAGATTTTAAAAGATGAGGAAAAGGCGGCTCTTCTCAAGGTTCTCAAGTCCCACAAGCGATCCATCGCTTGGAAACTCTCCGACATAAAGGGTGTTAACCCAGAATTTTGGACTCACAAAATTCTAATGAAGATGACTAATACGAACCATCTGTGCAAAGTCTAGAGAAGAGTAAAACCCAAAAATCCAACGACATTATCAGAAGGAGGATGAAAAACTCCCTCGTCGCTGGATTGATTTACCCCCATCTCTGACGCCCTTGGGTAAGCCCCGGTACATACGAACTGTGTACCTAAGAAAGGGAGGCAAGACCGTCATCACAAATGATGAGAATAAACTGATTCCTACTCGAATGGTCACGGGATGCGATGTAATTATTTATTCTACAGAAAAACTTAATGAAGCCACCCAAAAGGACCACATCCCATTGCCCTTTCATGGACCAAATGCTCGAAGACTAGTAGGAACGAATACTACTGTTTCCTCGATGGCTTCTCGGGTTATTTTCAGATCCCAATCGACCCAAAAGATCAAGAAAAGACAACATTCACTTGCCCATACGGAACTTTCGCCTATCGTCGCATGCCTTTTGGGCTATGCAATGCTCCCTAGCACTCCAAAGATGGTATGAATGCGGCAATACTCCACGAAATTATTGAAAAAATGCTGGAATATTTATGGATGACTTTCGGTCTTTGTGACTCTTTCTCTACTGCCTATCCCCATTTGGAAAAGATGTTGACGCGTTTGAAGACCACCGAATTTGTCTTTTAAACTGGAGACAGAGCCTTTAGTGGTGAAGGAAGGATTGTTCTCGGACACCAAAATTTCTAAGTCGGGAATTGAGGTTGATAGAGCTAAAGTCGAAGTAATAGCTAAACTCCCTCATCCGACTACTGTCAAAGGTGTCCGTAGTTTCCTTGGGCACGCCGGTTTTTACCGACGATTCATTCAGGACTTCTCAAAAATTGCCCGTCCTATGACTCATTTGCTTGAAAAAGAGACTCCATTTTTCTTCTCTGAAGAGTGTATCGAATCCTTTAATACACTCAAAAGGAAATTGACTGAGGCTCCGATCTTAATTGCTCCCGACTGGGACTTGCCCTTTGAACTAATGTGTGATGCTAGCGACTTCGCAATTGGGGCAGTCCTCGGGCAAAGAAAAAACAAGCATTTTCAACCTATACACTATGCTAGCAAGACTATGAACGAGGCTCAAACTCATTACACTACGACCGAAAAGGAATTACTTGCCGTAGTGTATGCCTTTGAGAAATTCCGTTCATATCTTGTTATGTCCAAAAGCATAGTGTATACTGACCATTCTGCCATCAAGTATCTTTTTGCCAAGAAGGACGCTAAGGCAAGACTCATGCGGTGGATCCTATTGCTCCAAGAATTTGATATTGAAATTCGAGACAAAAAAGGAGCAGAAAATCTTGCTGCAGATCATCTTTCAAGACTGGAAAATCCTCACCAAGATAAGTTCGAGAACAAGGAAATAAATGAAGCATTTCCTCTCGAAACCCTTGGATCTATTGCTCTTAAAGATGATAATACCCCATGGTTTGCAGATTTCGCAAATTACCATGCGGGAAAGTTTATTGTCAAGGGAATGTCGTCCCAACAGAAGAATAAATTCTTCAAAGATGTTAAACATTACTTCTGGGACGACCCCTTTCTGTTTAAAAACTGTGCTGACCAAGTGATCAGACGTTGTGTTTCGGGGCAAGAAGCTTTAGACATTCTCAAAGCTTGCCACAGTGGACCCACTGGGGGACACTATGGTGCCAATTACACAGCAAGAAAAGTCTTCGATTCAGGATTCTATTGGCCCACCATCTACAAGGATGCCCACGACTTTGTCACCCATTGTGACATTTGTCAACGTCAAGGAAAGATTACGCAACGTGATGAGATGCCACAGAACTCCATCCAAGTTTGCGAAATCTTTGACATCTGGGGCATTGATTTTATGGGGCCGTTCCCGTCTTCAAGAGGGAACAAGTACATACTCGTGGCTGTTGACTACTTGTCAAAATGGGTTGAAGCAAAAGCGCTCCCCACCAATGATGCCCGAGTTGTTTGCAAATTTTTGAAAACTCTATTTTCTCGATTTGGTGCCCCCCGAGCTATCATAAGTGATCGCGGAACACACTTTTGCAATGACCAGTTTACAAAGGTCATGCTTAAGTACGGAGTCACTCACCGTCTCTCCACCGCGTATCACCCACAAACAAGTGGGCAAGTTGAGGTGTCATCGTTTTAAAGAGTATATCTGAAAAGGACCGTGGGAGAAAATCGTGCCTCCTGGTCGGACAGCTAGATGATAGCTCATCAGGGCCAGATCGCACAGTTTTACAAAACACCCATCGGGTGGCACTCCTTATAAGCTTGTGTAATGGAAA
The DNA here is from genome assembly GCA_026074375.1 of Tanacetum coccineum. Lineage (NCBI taxonomy): Eukaryota > Viridiplantae > Streptophyta > Magnoliopsida > Asterales > Asteraceae > Tanacetum > Tanacetum coccineum. The sequence goes on from BQNB010016495.1 coordinate 31,792, forward strand.
GGAGCATGTCATCTACCGATCGAGTTAGAGGGCACAAAAAAAAAAGCCTACTGGACTCAAGCATACAAATTTTGATGCTCAAACGCGTGATCACGAAAGTTCAACGTGATGAACTAAATAAACTTCGTGATCCAAGCCTACAAAAACTCTTGATTCGATAAAGAGAAAACCAAGAGGATACACGATCTAAGATCAACTACCTGCGTTTTTCCAACGTTGGTGATCGTGGTTCTCCTTTCAACTCAAGACTGAAGATTTTCTCGTGGCAAATTGAAATCCCGTTGGAGTGGACCATTTACTGTAACCCAAGTTTTTCCTTATGGCACCGTCGAGTTATCTCAGAACTCCGGGCCCAACTTTAAAGTGAATGGTCATCGTATAAAACACTACTTTGGAGGACATACCAACCGGGCTGTCCCGATCCCAGACATACCCCATGGACCAACAAATTCCGGGGAACTGGTCAGCGTCGGACCTAGACAAGCGCTTCGTGGAGGCACCAACGCCACCCAATGCTTATCTGTAGTAGTACTAAATAAGTGATTTGTGAGAGGAGGGCTTACATTTTCCATTACCCGGTTTTGTCCATGTTTTGTGTGCTTTGTGTGTATGTCAGTTTCCCGATGTGGAAGACTTCTCGTGCTCGCAGTATCCACAAAGAGTTCAACATAACTCAACTTCATTTTGGAATCCAGTATCCAAATCTTAATCGACTAACGTTTTATCTGTTTGGCACACTCATAAACGCCTTAGATTTACGTATGAACCTACCTTTGAAACATCGAGGACATGTTCTTTTGTTCTAGTAAGGGGGGGATCTCGATTGATTTTTTGGCCTCAGTCGTTGTATCACGCCAATCCGCGTTTTTATAACCAACCAAATTTTGCAAAAATACCAAAAAAAAAAATTTGAAAAATTTCAAAAATTTTCAAAAATAAAATAAGTGTTTTGTCACAATTTTGACTTTCCTAATGGGTAGAAATAAAACAAATTGACTTGATCGGTGCGTGTTGCAGCCCTAGCTAGTTTCTCAACTACTGCTGTGTAAGGAGCTAAGCCTTTTCACGAATTCGATTGTTTCGAATTTTAATAAGGTGAAGAACAAGAAGTGATAGAGTTAAATATAAGTTTATGTGCTGAACAAAAACTTATATGAGTAACTTGTGGATTTTTCTCCCATTAGCTTCTAACCCACCTAATCATACGTGCTCAATTCAATTCAACTAAGTCAATCAATGTTTTTAGAAAAAGCTTCAAATTTGTAACTTGATTCTTTAAAGCGAGATTTTTCTGTTCTTAATAATTCAAAAGTTAAAATGCCAAAGAAGCATGAATGAAGTATGAATGCAAAAATGCATGAATATTGAAATTTTGCCAATGAAGCATACATTTGATTATATGGAACAAGTAAAAGATGTGTCGTGATATCCCACTCCGCTAACCACGAGGTGGGGGTTCAAACTAAGACATCTTTGCTTCTAGGGATTTGGTGTGTTGTGATATCTCACCAGGAAGCGAGGTCTAGGTGAGGGTTCAAACTAAGACACCAATCCTTAGCCATATTAGGAAGAAGGTGTTGATGTGATTTCCCACTACGCTAGCAACGGGGTGGGTTTTCAAACTAAGAACACCGGTCGTTGGTTGTGATATCCTACTAGGGAGCGAGGCCTGGGTAGGTGTTCAAACTAAGCAACCATTCCTAGCCTTAAGAACTTTATGAGTATAAATATGAAGATGTTTGCAAAAGTTCTACAGTTAAAAACATCGTTCTTAAAATCAAGTTACAAGGTCCCTAATAAGTATGTTGTTGAGTCATGATTCATCTTGAAATTCACGACTATGGAAATAATACTATGTGTTGAGTTGAAATGAGTACACAGAACATATAAATCATATATACAAGTTGGAGTTAAATTTCACAAGTCATAAGTAATAGTCTTAACATTAGACCTTAATATTGACAACTAAATCTGTTTAAATTGCTTTGGTTAGAACTAGTGACAATCGGGACGATGAATTTAACCGCAGGACATCCGTATATAATTCTAAGGTGCGTTTTCTCATTCTATGATCCCAGTGTTAATAAAATAAAGGAAGTCAAACAGGAAGTCGAGAAAAGAAAAAGGAAAATCCAAAAATATTAGGGATAGTTAGTGTATGAATAAAAATGGTGAAAACGGGACTTGTCGAAGCTTTTGATTCTTTAGTTTCCTTTGACGAACACTTAGCTACTTTTCAAAGTTATTAGTCGAGGGGGATTGAGATTCTTAGTTTTCGTAAATGTTTACTTCATAACATTGCGTGAGGACACGACAATACTTTAGTATGGGGGATTTTGGTATGTGTTTAATTACACATACCTTGTATCCTCTTCAAATAACAACACTAGCAGCACTAAGGAAGCATTTAATACTGCTCAAGGAGTTTCTACTGCTAGCACTCAAGTTGATGCTGCTAACACTATAAATATTGATAACTTGAGTGATGCTGTTATTTGTGCATTCTTTGCTAGTCAACCAAATAGTCCTCAACTTGTACATGAGGACTTGCAAAAAATCAATCCAGATGACATGGAAGAGATGGACTTAAGATGGCAAATGGCCATATTGACTATGAGGGCAAGAAGGTTTTTGAAGAATACAGGAAGGAAGCTTACTGTTAATGTAAATGATACTATTAGTTTTTGATAATTCTAAAGTGGAGTTGCCTACAATGCCACAAGAAGGGACATTTTGCTAGGGACGTTGCCGAGCTCCAAGAAAATCAGACAACAAAAACAAGGAAAGCTCAGCAGAAGTTGTGGCAATGTAGAAACAATCTACTTCCCACAGCTTTGGTGTCCATGTGATGGTCCTTGGTGGATATGACTGAGTATCAGGTAGAATGAAGGCCTAATTATGCACTCATAGCTTTCTCATCTTCAAGTCCTGACTCAGAGGTATCCAAATGATTCTATTTGTTCAAAATCTTGTTTGGAAACTGATGAAATCTTAAATCTTAAAAATGATTCAACTATTACAAAGATTTAAAGAAACCTGAGTTAATGGTCAGTTATAAGACATTTAGAGTTAGTGGAAGAAAAACCTTGAAGTTTATAAGAGCAAAGGAGTCTATTTATTTTACAAGATATTAAGGCTTAAAATTTGAAATTCATATAGGAGAAATAAGTATTAGAGAGCTTAGGAAGAAGCTTGAAATAGTTCAAAAAGAAAAAGATGGCATTCAACTTAATGTAGATAAATTTAAACATGCATCTAAAAGTTTAAACAAGCTCATAGAGTGTCAGCATCTCATGACACATTGCAAGAAAGGTTTATGCTCAGGACACATATAATTGCAGATTCCCCTATCCCAAACACATAAATTTCAGCTCCAACACCTGCTATGTCTTTTACACAGGTTTAGAAGACGTTTTGAAATGAGCATGTAGTTCGAACGTAAAGCCTATAGTCTAGTGAAGAAGGAGCCTAATGATAGTTAGGAAAGTTATAGATGCTTCCCCAAGTATGAAGACTGGGTACCAGAAGATGAGGAAGATATTGGTACTCAGCCTAAAATTAAAAGAAAACAGTTAGCCTAGATAGTAAAAAAGATATTTGATCAAATCAAAACAATCAAACAAAACTACTAGGAAAACTGTAAAGCAATTTGAGCATCATCGGCAAAAAACCAACCCCACACAGTCCAAAAGGCAATCAAAGAAATTGGAACAATATGATGTCTCAAAAATTAGGAAGCAATTTTGAGATGTTTAATAAGGTCTGTTATGTGTGTGGAAGATTTGATCATTTGCATGTTGATTGCAATTACCACTAAAATAGTTTTCAAAAATGAAAGATGGTCAAACCTATATTAACAATGCTCAAAAGGTGAAACATCACAACTTATGCTAAAAAGACTCACCCATAGTGCTAAAAGTGAACCTGTCTAAGAGTGCAGCTACTAAAGAAGTCTGCTTAAATGCAATAATACAGCTAAAAAAAATATATCTAAAACAGCAGTATTGGTTAATACTGCTAGACAAGTTAATACTGCTCACTCAAAAACAATAGTGACTGCTACTAGACCAATGTAATATCTTTCTAAAATAGCACATTCAACTGTTAAGAGGCTCCGTTATTAAAACACAGCATTTAAAAAACAGTATTAACATCTAATGGGTAATACTTTTAGGGGAAAAAAAATTAATACTGCTAGGCTAAAAATCATTGGTTAAATGATGTTTTTTTTAAGAGAAAAAAAAAAAAAAAAAAAATACATTTAATGTTGTTAAGGCCTCAACTTGTGGTTTGGAAACCAAGCAAAAAATTATAGACCGCATAGATTTCTAAACACAACAGTGCAATCATCACCCATAATAAAGATATGATCTATATTGATGCACAAGGCATAACAAGTCAGGTTAGCTTAGTCCCTAAAAGAAACTGATTTTCTTATCTAATGTGCAAGGCAATCTACAAATGGATTTACAGGATCAAGGAGTGATTGATAGTGGATGCTCAATGCACATGACAGGGAACATGTCTTATCTTACAGACTATGAAGAGATAGATGGAGGATATGTTACTTTTGGAGGGAACCTCAAAGGAGGGAAAATCACAGGAAAATGTACCATTAAAACTGGTAATCTAGATTTTGAAAATGTGTATTTTGTGAGAGAGTTAAAGTTTAATCTCCTTAGTGTCATACAAATGTGTGATAAAAAGATTAATGTTCTCTTTAATGACACTGAATGTATTGTTTTATCTCCAAACTTTAAGTTAATTAATGAAAGTTAAGTTTTACTTAGAGTTCCTAGAAAGAACAATATGTATAGTGTCGATTTAAAGAACATAGTTCCTAAAGGAGGTTTAACTTGCCTTTTTGCAAAAGCCACATCTGATGAATCTAAACTTTGGCATAGAAGGCTATGTCACTTAAATTTTAAAACCATGAATAAATTGGTTAAGGGAAATCTTGTAAGAGGTTTACCTTCTAAACTTTTTGAAAATGATCAAACCTGTGTTGCTTGTCAAAAGGGAAAGAAACACAGAGCCTCTTGTAAGTCCAAAACAGAGAACTCAATCAGTCTTCCTTTACATTTGTTGCATATGGACTTGTTTGGTCCAACATTTGTAAAAAGCCTTAAGAAGAAAATGTATTGCCTAGTTGTCACAGATGATTACAGTAGGTTTACATGGGTTTTCTTTCTAGCTACTAAGGATGAGACTAGTGGCATTCTTAAGTCCTTTATAACTAGGATAGAAAATCTAGTAGATCACAAGGTTAAGGTGATTAGATGTGATAATGGGACTGAGTTCAAAAACAGAGAATGAATAGTTTGTGAGATGAAGGGTATTTTAAGACAATTTAGTGTAGCTAGAACTCCTCAACAAAATGGAGTTGATGAGAGGAGGAATAGGATAATAATTGAGGCTTTTAGGACTATGTTAGCTGATTCTAAGTTGCTAACTACTTTTTGGGCAGAAGCAGTTAATACTGCTTGCTATGTGCAAAATAGAATGTTAGTAATTAAGCCTCACAACAAGACCTCATATGAACTTTTTCATGGTAGAACACCAACTTTAAGTTTTATGAGACCATTTGGGTGTCCTGTTACCATTCTTAATACCATAGATCACTTAGGAAAATTTGATGGTAAGGCTGATGAAGGTTTCTTTGTTGGATACTCTTTAAATAGTAAAGCCTTTAGAGTATTCATTAGTAGAACAAGGATAGTGGAAGAAAACTTGCATATTATGTTTAATGAGAATACTCCTAATGTTGTAGGTAGTGGACCAGATTGGATATTTGATATTGATGTACTAACAAGAACAATGAATTATGAGCCAATTGTTGCATGTACACAGTCTAATGGTTTTGCAGGTACAAAAGCAAGTGATAATGCAAGTCAAGCTAGAGAGGAGACATAACCTGTCAAAGATTACATTTTGCTACCATTATGGACTGCCGATCCACCATATTCCCAAGATCCAAAGAGTTCTCATGATGATGGATCCAAACCTTCAAGTGATGATGGAAAGAAGGTTGATGAAGATCCAAGAAAAGAAAGTGAATTTAATGATCAAGAGAAGGAAGATAATGTTAACAGCACTAACAATGTTAATGCTGCTAGCACAAATAAGGTTGTTAGGAATTATATTTGAGTTGATAAGACAAAACATATGAAAGATGAAGGACTTAAAAGACAAAGGAGGAATTCTTCAAAAGATGGAAGATTTTGAAGATTCTAAAGATAAACTTAAATGTTAAAAAGATTTATTAATATCTTTATTTGTTCTTATCCTTTGTAAACCTAATATCTCTACTATATAAAGAGATACAGTTCATTAGGTTTAGGTGTACAATTCGTGAGTTCCATAGTGTACCTAAACGTGTGTGTGTGTATTCCAGGCATAGAGATGTAAACGACATATGTTAGGTTTAGCCTTAAGGATCTTATGATTCCTGTTACAGTTCATTGATGTAACCGTATTATTCTGATCAAATAATATTGGGGCTTGGAATGTTTGGTAAGACCTTGTTCATAACATTATTCTTTATGTGTTAATTCCGCTGTGCAAAATATGTTATCAATGTTATTATATCCTAGATGGCTTAAACGGTCCTAGAATATTATCAACGATTCTTTAGTCTTCATAAGTGGTATCAGAGCTTTTGCTTTGAAACTTTAATCTAGAAGACATGCAGTTTGAATCTACAAACAGTGGCACTACTACAAAGCTTCCCATACTCAAACTAGGTGAGTATGAGATGTGGGTGATTAAAATTAAGTAGTACTTTTAAATACAAGACTATGCTCTATGGGATGTCATAGAGAATGGTAATTCATGGGTGTCTGTACCACAGACGGCATAAGAGAATGGTACTTTAGTTACAAAGATGTATGTGCCTGTAACTGCTAAAGAAAAGAAAAATAAGAAGAACGATGTGAAGGCCAAAAGCTTGCTACTCATGGCTCTTCCCAATGAACATCAACTCACATTCAGTCAGTACCCTGATGCTAAATCAATGTTTGCTGCCATTGAAACACGATTTGGGGGTAATGAAGCAACAAGGAAAACTCAGAAGACACTTTTGAAGCAACAGTATGAAAATTTCAGTGCAACAAGCGCATAGTCTCTTGACTCTATCATTAACAGGCTTCAGAAGATTGTCAGTAGGCTTGCAATCTTGGGTGTGGTCATTGCTCAAGAAGACTTGAATTCAAAATTTTTAAGCAGCTTGCCTCCTGAGTGGAACACTCATGTTGTTGTTTGGATGAATAAGCCTGAAGTTGATACAATGAGCATTGATGATCTGTACAACAACTTCAAATTGTTGAACAAAAGGTAAAGAAATCTGTTGGTGCAAGTAGTGGTGCTCAAAACTTGGCCTTTATGACTGCTCCAAGAACTAGTAGTACTAATGATGCTAACACTGATACTCCACAAGTTAGTACTGCTAGCCCTAATGTTAACACCACTAGTCCTCAAGTTAGTACTGCTAGCTTAAGTGATAATGCTGTGTATGCTTTCATGGTTGAAAATCCTAATGGTTCTGATCTCTTACATCAAGACTTAGAGCAAATTCGTGAAGATGATTTGGAAGCAATGGATTTGAAGTGGCAGCTCTCTTTGCTAAGTATGAGGGCAAAGAGGTACTATCAGAGGACATGAAAGAAGATTTTCATTAATGCTAATGATATTGCTGGGTATGATAAATCCAAGGTAGAGTGTTTCAACTGTCATAAGATGGGACACTTTGCCAGGGAGTGTAGAGCACCAAGAGGCAAGGAAGGCCAGTTCAGAAATTAAGACAACTTCAGGAAGCAAGGAAACAATGAAGACACATCCTCAAAGGCAATGTTGGCTATAGATGGTGTAGGCTTTGATTGGAGTGACATGGCAGAAGAACAAGTTCAGACAAACATGGCTCTAATTGCGTTTTCAGACTCAGAGGTATACAATGATAAAACTTGCTCTAAAATTTGTCTGAAAAACTTTGAAACTCTTAAGAAACAGTGTGATGAATTGATTGTTAAGCTTAATCAAACTAAATTTACAGCAACTACATATAAAAGAGGTTTAGGAACTTTAGAAGAACAACTTATCACTTATAGAAAGAATGAGGTTCTCTTTAGTGAGGAAGTTGCAGTTCTTAAAAGAGAAGTAGCTTGCAAAGACTATGAAATAAATGTGCTTAAAAATGAGTTTGAAAAAGTTAAGCAAGAAAAAGAGGGCATTGAATTAATAATTGAGGAAATTTGAAAGCCTCCAAAAGATTTAGACCAGTTGTTAGGGAGTCAGATAACTGACAAAAGTAAAAAGGAATTGGGGGTATAGTGCAGTTCCTCCACCTCATCTTTTAATCTATAATAGACCTAATAAGTTTGATATGTCATATTATGGTCTTGATGAATTCAAAGAGCCTGAATTCAAAGGTTATGGTACTGAGAATAGTAAGCAAGAGTCTAACATAGTTTGTGATGTATAACAAAGCTTGTTTTATTTGTGAGAGTTTTAATCATATACAGGCTCAGTGCAAATACCATCAAAAGGAAAGGATGGTATATGAGAATAAATATAATAGGGTGAACTACAACTATACTACCAAAAGAACTCACTCTAATGCTCAAAGGAACATGGTTCCAAGATCAATTTTAATGAAGACTGGCCTAAAAACTTTTGGTACTGCCAGGACAGTTAATACTGCTCATCCCAAATCTACAATTTTTAGTGCTAAACCAATTCCATGTTTTTCAAAACCAGCACAATCAACTGTAAGAAGACCCTTTCAAACTAAAACAGCATTATATAACAAAAGGTTTACACAAGCAGTTCATACTGCCAAGGCACAAGCAGTTAATACTGCTAGGCCAAAAGTAGTTAAAACCGCTAGGCCAAATTTTGCAGTTGTTAATGATGTTAGGGTTAATCAGGCAAATGCTGTAAAGGCCTCAGCATGTTGGGTTTGGAGACCTACCAAACCTGATAGTGCATCAATCACCTTCAAGAAACATAATTATATTGATGCACGAGGCAGATCCAAGTCAGTGATGGCTTGGGTCCCCAAAGGAATCTAATTTCCTTATTTTTATGTGCAGGACAAGCCACAACAAGATGACACATGATTTGTTGACAGCGGATGCTCAAGGCACATGACTAGGAACATAGCTTATCTCTAAGATTTCAAGGAGTTTGATGGAGGTTATGTTGCATTTGGAGGAGGAGCATATGGTGGTAGAATTACTGGTAGAGGAACACTTAAGACTGATAATCTTGATTTTGAAGATGTATACTTTGTCAATGAGTTAAAATTCAATCTTTTTAATGTCTCACAGATGTGTGACAAAAAGAACTATGTCCTTTTTACTGACACTGAATGTCTTGTCTTATCTCCTAATTTTAAGTTGCCTGATGAAAATCATATACTTCTTAAAATTCCTAGAAAGGACAATATGTACAGTTTTGATATGAAGAACATTGTTCCTAAAGAGAGTTTAACTTGTCATGTTGCAAAGGCTACATTAGATGAATCAATGCTTTGGCATAGGAGGTTTGGTCATATTAATTTTAAGAACATAAATAAGCTTGTTAAGGATAATCTTGTAAGAGGATTACCTACAAAACATTTTGAAAATGACCAAACCTGTGTTGCTTGTCATAAAGGGAAGCAACACAGAGCTTCTTGTAAGTCTAAGGTTCTAAATCCAATTACTAAGCCCTTATTTATGCTACATATGAATTTATTTGGTCCAACTTTTATGAGTAGTTTAATGCATAAGAAGTATTGCTTAGTAGTCACTAATAATTATAGCAGGTTTACATGGGTTTTCTTTTTAACAACTAAGGATGAAACCAGTGAGATCCTTAAGAACTTTATTAAAGAAATAGAAAACCTAGTGGATAAGAAAGTGAAAATAATCAGGAGTGATAATGGAACAGAGTTTAAGAACAAAGTTATGGATAATTTTTGCAAAGAAAAAGGTATTAAGAGAGAATATAGTATAGCTAGGACTCCTCAGCAAAATGGTGTAGCTGAGAGGAGGAATAGGACACTAATTGAGGCTGCTAGAACAATGTTAGCTGACTCTAAGTTACCTACCACATTTTGGGCTGAAGCAGTTAGTACTGCTTGCTATGTACAGAATAGGGTCTTAGTAGTCAAGCCTCATAACAAGACACCTTATGAACTTTTTAGAGGTTTTAAACCAGCTCTAAGTTTTATGAGACCATTTGGATGTCATGTTACTATTCTTAATACTTTAGACAGTTTAGGCAAGTTTGATGGCAAAAGTGATGAAGGTTTCTTTGTTGGATATTCTTTGAGTAGTAAAGCTTTTAGGGTATACAACACTAGAACCAGGAGGGTAGAAGAAAACTTGCATATTGGGTTTTTAGAGAATAAGCCTATGATAGAAGGGAATGGTCCAAAGTGGCTGTTTGATATTGATTCTCTAACCCAATCTATGAACTATGTACCAGTTACTGCAGGTACAATTTCTAATGAATCTGCAGGTACACAAGGAGAATTTAGTGCAGGTACATCAGAAGAAATCAGACAAGACTGCATTGTGATGCCAATTTGGAAAGATGCTTCATATTTTGATTCACCTTCCAAGGATGATAATGGTGAACCAAAATCTGTTGCTGATGATCAAAAGCAGGATGGAGATGGTCCAAATAATGAGAATGTTGAAAAAGACAAGTTTGAAGATGATAGCAGTACTAAGGAGGTTAATGCTGCTGGACAACATGTTAATACTGCCAGTCCTGAAGTTAACACTGTTGGTCCATCAGTTAATACTGCTAGTTCATATGATCAAAATAGCCCTAAAGACATGTTCACTATAGGAGCTAGTCATTCACTTGAAGCCACTCATGTTGAGTTCTTCAGTGAGGAAGAAGAACCAGAAGTTGATTTGGGGAACATCACAAATTCTTATTCAGTTCCAACCACTCCCAATACAAGAATTCATAAGGATCATCCAATTGAAAATGTGATTGGTGATGTGAAGACATCTGTTCAGACAAGAAGAATGACAAAACCTACTTCTGAACAAGGGTTTCTCAGTGCAGTATATGAACAGAAAACACATGATACCCTGAATACTTATTTATATGCTTGTTTCCTATCACAGATTAAACCAACAACAATTCAAACTTTAACAGGTTTGGATACTTATGGAATTTCCTATTGGAAAGAGTGCCATTGGTACAAAATGGGTCTTCAAAAACAAGAAAGGTGAAAGGGGGATTATGATTAGGAATAAAGCACGGTTAGTTGGACAGGGTCATAGACAAGAAGAAGGTATAGACTATGAAGAAGTTTTTGCTCCTGTGGCAAGAATTGAGGCAATAAGATTGTTTTTGGCCTATGCTTCTTTTATGGGGTTTCTGGTATATCAAATGGATGTGAAGAGTGATTTCTTATATGGAACTATTGAGGAAGAAGTTTATGTTACTCAACCACCAGGATTTAAAGATCCTGACCATCTAGACAAAGTTTACAAGGTGGAAAAAGCACTTTATGGTTTGCTGATTGGTAGTTTTATATACCTAAAATATATATACTAATATAACTTTAAGAGTAATTAAGAAAATTACCAAGTTACCTGGTATGTGCTTAATTACACATACCTTTTACCTTTAAAAACAAGCTAAAATAACCAAAAACGGACTTAAAATGCCAAATATATGCTTGTTTTGCTAATTGTATTGTGCAGGAACGGATAACCAAGAAAAGGACGAAAAACAAAGCCAAAACGACAAAACCGGACTCGGAATGGAAAAGACTGTGAAAGACAAAGCCAAATCAAAGCCGGAAAGTCAATCAAGTCAAAAAGTCAACAGAAAAGTCAACTGGTCAAAGTCCAAGTCAACCCCGAAGCCAAAAAGTCAACAAACCAAGAAATATAAGTTTAAGGGTTGAAATTGCCAAACCCTTAAACTTGTATTTATAAGTGAAAAGAGGAAAAGAGAAGACAAGGGCTGATTTTGCAATTTGCTCAAAGTAACAAGTAGGGGGGCAAAACTGCCAACCCCCCCTAACTTGTACACCAAGGACGAAATATGCAAAGAGTTAAATAACTCTTGGGGACTTGTTTTGCCAAGTCCCCAAAAGTTATTTAACCACAAGGACCAACTGTGTAAAAAACCACATAACTTTGAGGGGTTAAACTTGCCATTTGCCCAAACAAACACTCTGTTATACCCACAACGATTTTTCCCGCGTCTTTTTCCCTCCCAAAAACAATCACGGGTTCGTTAACCCGTTTTTACCCCATGAACCTTCACCACCTCCATGGATAATCAATTTCCCTCTCCTCCACCACCTTTCCCAGCAACAAATGTGCCAACTTGGCAATCCCACACCCCCCAAGACCTATTTCGATGGCCGAGATTGATTTTGAAGATTGAAGGGCCAAGATTAGAGCTTTGAACCTCTCACAAAACAAACACATCTCTGTTTGTGTGTCTACAAACAAGCACAGCAAGAAGAAAAGAAGACCTAGCTTTATTTTTGGCTATAAAAGCCTTGTAAGCCATTGTGGCAAGATATAAAGTTTTGATTCAGTTTAATTCAGTTTTTAATTAAGTTTTTATGTCATTTTTATTGTAGTTTAAAGTATTTTTAAGTTAACCTCTCTTATGCATTTGTAATTTTCAGTTTTAATGAAAAATTAAGCTCTTTTTACTCAATAAGCTCTCAATAAGCTCATTAGAGCTTATTCTTGTTAATAAGCTCTAATTCAGTTTAAAACTTGTTATAAGCCCTTAAAATACTATTTTCATTTGAATTTAATTGATAAATGTTCATGAAATTCATTTTGGAAGCTAATTGGAGTAATAAGCTCCCAAGAGCTTATTGAGCTTTTAAGCTCAGGTTTAGAGGCTAAGGAGCCATTAGGACAGGTTTTTAGGCCACTCACTCAGAAAGAGTGGCCTTGGTTCTGAGACTACAAAAATCCAAGGTTTCATTTCTTAAATCTTCATATTAGCTCCATCCTTAGCTTAAAATATTAGCTTATTTACTTTCAATTCCTGTTAAATTACTTGCAAACATATTTCCTAGACTTGTTCTCTAGTTGTTTTAAGTTTTCATTGAGTAAATTTGTGTAATCCCACCTTATCTTTAAAAACTGTCACTTAAGCTAGTAGAGAAACTAGCTTATTTTTCCAAATAAGCTAGGCAATTTACAGCTTAAATAGTTTAACTAGGTCATTTTAAGTAGAAGTGGATAAAAGGTTTTAAAAGTTTTAGTGTTAAAATAGATTTTAAAAAGCACTTTGGTTTGACAGTTTTTAGGTAAAGGGGTGTTTGGCACAAGGCCAAAACGGGTCAAAATGGTTTTGGCATGGGTTATGGCCATGAGGTTGGTTTTAGCTTAAGTTGTTAAGCTCACATAAGCTGTTTTTAAAAGTTCTTCAGTTTTTAAATTGCTTTACAAAGTTTTTTAAATCCATTTTTATAACTGTGGGATTTTTAAGAAACCCACAAGTGCTTATTTGATTAAGCACTTGTAGGTTTAAGTTTTAGCATTAAAAGTTTGTGTTTTGAGTGTCCAAAAAGGCTGTCAAAAGCCTCTTGTCTTTGGACTTTGGTAAGTCAAAGTTTACCCAAGTTTTTGTGTCACAGTTTTAATAAGCCCCAAACACCTTTTTCACTTCCAAAAATAAGCAAGTAAAAATGGTTTTCCAAAGCTCAAAATTGGTGCACAAGCCCCTTGGCTATAGCACTCAATCTGTTTGAGCTTATTTGTGCTTTTAGAGCTTATTTGACAGCTTAAAATAAGCTGTCAAATAAGCCCTTGAGATTTGCCTTAAAGCTCCCCTGGTGCAAAGGGGGAACTTTAGGCTCATCTTTCTCAGCCATTAAGCAAACTTAAGCCCAAGTTTTTGGCTTATTTTAAGAGCTTATAGGCTCTTCTATAAGCCTCTTAAGTTTCAGGCCTTAGGAAGCTTATTAGCTAGCTTATTTTCAAGCCCAAACATGCCCTTTGGCTGTTTTTGAATCCCTTAGGCTGAAGGATTGCTTATTTTTGACTTTGGCTTATTGAGCTTATTCCATAAGCTCAAGTTGTGTCCTAGTAGCTTTTAGGTTAAGTTAGATAGTTTAGTTTGCTTATTCCCCTTTTGTTAGCTTATTTGAATGTCCAAGTTAATCATTTTAACCTCTTAAGCTTGGGTTAAGCTTTTCTGTCAATAAGCCTCCCACAGCTTATTTAGCCTAGCTTTTTCTTTTCTTTTTAGCCCATTTAGTTTAGTTTAGACCATTTAGTTTATTTTAGCTTTTGTCTTAATTCGACCCTAAGTCTAAAAAGACTTAGCTTTTTTTCAGCTTATAGGCATTTTTAGCAATTCTGTCAAGTTCAAGCTTATTTTTAAGCTTATTTAGTGGTTTTCAGCAAAAGCTCTAGTTGACAAAGTTGTTAAGCCCCACGAGCTTAACAACTTTGCTTCTTTGAGTTTTCAAAAAAAAAAAAAGGGGAAGACACTTGGTCCGGGTGAGCAAGACTCGAACCCGAGACCAAGCGGTACATCCCCTTTTACACAACACACTCTACCACTGCGCCCTTGGGTCTTTTTCGTTATAGACCCAAGGTGCTTGGTATTTATATACATTTTGCCCAAATAAGCTTATAAGCTGTATAGCTTATTTTCGGGCTTATTTGTTAAGCAACCTTGTGTTTTTTCATTTTTCGTAGGAACTTTATAGTATGAAGTATTTTTAGAAAATTTTTCAGAATTTTTCGTAAACATTTAGTATTTTTTATAATTTAATTTAGTTAAAAGTTTATTTAATTCATAATAAATACAAAAATTATCAAAAAAATATTTTGCTTTTTTAGAAAATTTTCTTTTATCATCTAGTTTTAGAAAGAAAATAATAAAGAATTTTCGTAGGGTCATTTTTATAACTTTCATCTTTTAAAGAACGGTCCGGGTGCGGATATTGTTTTGAACTCGTTTTTGGGTCAAACGAACTCCGTTTTCGGTCTAGTCTTTTTCATTCTTCGTTATTTGGTCCATAGAGTAGTTTAGAAGCGAAAATTTCTTCGTAGGCTTATTTTTAAAGATTTCAGGTTTTCCCCCTTTTGTTCGGGATTCGGGCCTTCGTTTTCTAGTTTAATTTCGTAATTTCTAGGTTTTTCTTAAACGTTTTAGTCCGTTATTATCTAATTTGACTTTTTCAACTTCCCAAACTCATTCCTTCCTTCAAACTCAAATCTTCGATCGTATCGATTTACCATTCCAGCCTCGTTGGGGATAAACGACCCGGGAAAGCTCTATACTACTTCTCGGTATCATTGATTGTTGGTTTTTACACTTATTTATATATTTTATATTTTATTATATATTATATAAATTTACGGTGTGAATCCGGCCGATCAATTTTTGGCGCCGTTGCCGGGGAGGCTGTGCAACCGTTTATCTTTACGTTTGACCATCTGTTTTTGAAATTGTGAATAGCTTAGTTTATCTTTACCTCACCAAAGAAGCACAACAAACACAAGAAAAAGAAGACAAAGAATCCTTTGCTGGAGGTGATCTCTGAAGATGTAACACCTGAGATGATTGCAGAATTTCAGAACGTTGACAAACGTGTTCTAACTATCTTTGATCATGTAAGAATGGAGGCTACATTGAGAGATTCTTTAAGTAATATGTCCAGAAATGCGGAAGAATATGCCTATCATTTAGAACAATCAACAAACTTCATGGAAAGTCAGATAGTTTGGGAAAGCAGACAACAAGACATTCCACATACAATACCAAAGACTCTCATTTTCTATGGACCACAAAGGAATCCAAATGAACCCCCAAGACCTCTGTATAATAAAGATTTATTCTTCTTGAAGTATGGAAATACCGAGAAAAAGAAGTATATTTTGTCACTCCACAAGATTTATGTAGAATAATTTCCAGAGCCTGATCTGGAAGAAAAGTTAAATCGATGGGTTCGAAAAGAGTTCAAGACGTTCAATGAAGATGCACGGTTATCAATTCAATATTGGAAGGACTCATGGCATAAAAGAGTATACAAGTAATATCAAAAGAAAGTCAGAAAACATACAGAAGACTATTACTCAAATCACAGGATTACAGAAGTTTTCAGAATTGTCACTGATCAACCAAATGGATTGGATTTTATGGAACAAATTCTTGTGATGAGAGCCAATGATAAGCCAAACAGTTTTTCTGAACGCGACTTCAAAGTTACTTGACCAAAAACATTTATTGAAGATTGTATTATCTCTGGTCGAAAAAAAAGCAAGAAGATTGATAATAGGAAAGTCAAGCGAATGAACTCATTAATAATGTTTATCAGAAGTTGTGTGACCTGGGAGAGGGTTCATGATTTCCAGCTGGGAATAGAACGTTATCAAATGAAGGTAAACTTAACAGCTCCAAAATTAAAATTTCCTGGTATTGAAGAACATGCACCATACAAAATAGTAGATGAGCCACGAATGGGCTTGATTTACTTAAACAGTAAAGATGAGAAAAGAGTCATGTACTTAGAAGAGATTGTCAAGTTTTGTGATGCTACACTGGAAAAGGTTTTGAATGAAGTAAAACTCAGAATGTTTGAAAGTAAGTTATGGAGAAAACCACCTTTGCTTGGTGAATTAGATCGTGACATATTAAGAGCATTTGAAAGAGAAATAACCAAGCGACTAAGTCACGAGCAAATGAGAAGATGGGAATCTTTTATGAATGGAAGACCAATTCTATCGACGATGAAGCATATGTAATAATCAACCCTTAGGGGGAGATTGTTAGGTTCAAGAAAAGTGTTTATTATTATATGAATTGGTCTTTGTATAGTTTTGATTAGTTTTATAGTTTTATTAGTAATTATAATGTAATAAAGTCTATCTTGGTCAAAGTTAAGTAATGTTGACCAAGGTTTGACTAAAGTTAGGAAAATAGAATAGGATATGCAATAAGTATAAATACCCATCTAGGAGGGGTATTTATACAAGACTTTACATTCGTTGTAATTCACTTCTCCCTCCCATTTCTATTTTCCCTTTTGAAATGAAAATTTAGAAAATGATGAAAAATACTCTCTAGCTCCTCTCCTTTATTCTTAAGCTTTCGTATGATCACTACTATGCAAACATGACATATAACAAGTGGTATCTATCACCGTGAGAGATCTAGCGTGTGTTTCGTGAATCAAATCGAGCTTAACCCTGTGAAATTTTGATCTACAAGCTTTCGTATGGATGAACAGTGGGTTTCGTATGAGTTAGATTTATGATTTGATGAGTTTTTGATCTTAAAACGCATAATAATAGATTTCGTAACCATCAAATTGTAGGTTTAATATCTAGATTACGAAAACTACATGTTTTAGATTGAATTTGATCGAAAAATATAGATTTGATAGCTTTCGTAAGTAAGAAATAAGGTTTCGGTAACTGTTTTAGGCGGGACAATAGCTTTTGTATTTTAGTTTTTGAGCTTTCGTATTGTAGTTTTGGTTTCGTAACTGTCATACGTAAGTCATTTCTTAGCTTTCGTAAACAGTAAACTAGCTTTCGTAACGTAGAATTTTATCAATTTGGAAAAGATAACATTGATATTATCACTTGAAAATGCTTAAAATCAAAATTGATAGACTTTTACTAGGTTTCGTAGCTAAGAATTTACGTAAGTAAGACGTTTCTTGGATTTTACGAAAGTAGAGGTTATTTGGAATTTACAAAAGGAGGTTTCGTAAATTGGAAGCTTTCGGTAACCGTTTGGTTTCGTAAACAGTGGAAGCTTTCGTAGAACTGTGGTTTCGTAAACAAGAGTTTTCATATGAAATACTTGGTTTTGGTTTCGTACTTCAAGCTTACGTATCACAAGTTTCGTAAGGAAGGTTTCGTAACACAGTTTCTTAACTAAGGGTTTCGTAAAGAAGGTTTCGTATAACAATTGAGGTTTCGTAAGACTTGATTTTGTAATAGAGGTTTCGTAACATTGTATTCATAGTTGGAAGGTTTCGTATCTCATTGGAAAAGGTTTCGTAACACAGTTTTGGGGTTTCATAAACTGTTTCAGAGGTTTCGTAACACAATCACTGGGTTTCGTAATACAGTTTCAGAGGTTTCGTAACAGAGTTGGTGGGTTTCGATACATTGTTTCATAGGTTTCGTATCTCATACTTTCGGTTTCGTAACACAGATTGATGACGTATAGTCCAACCTCGGGTCATGAACCCGACCTACGAATACTATTTACACCCGGACCGATGACGAATGGGCCATAGCAACACCAATACAGACTTCCAAGGCCCAAACGATACTGCCTACGGGGCTTTCGTAACAAATCAAGGTTTTGTTTCTTCAAAGTTACTTAGACTTTCGTAACAAATCAAGGTTTTGTTTCTTCAAAGTTACTTCATTGTAATACAAGACAAGGTTGTTATTGCTCGTTAACTTCACGATTACAAGACTTTATCTCCAAAACGATCCAAGTTTGCATTGTAATCATTTGATACAACATGTATACTTTAAACAATTCCAATCAACAAACTTTAGCAGAGTCGGGAGCTAATGAAAGACCTCCAATGCTTGAGAGAGGAAATTATATTCCATGAGAAAGTAGATTCAGAAGGTTTTTGGATAATAAACTTGAAGAAGGGGAAATAATACGAAATTAAATTCAAAATGGACCTTATGTAAGGCCAATGATTCCTGATCCAGACGGTGCTGTGAACATAAACGGTACTGTGAAACAAATACTTGAACCGTTATCCAAAATGAATGAGAGTAACAAGAAGCAATACATTGCTGATGTGAAAGTCATGAATTATCTTCTTCAAGCATTACCAAATGATATATACAATTCAATGGATGCATGTAAAAACACTAAGGAAATGTGGAAACAAATTAAGAGGCTGATGTTTGGTTCTGATGTTTGTATGTGCACGTTAGGAGGCACACCCAACTGAAAAACACCTCAAAGAGGTCAAAAGGATCTTCCACTACCTAAGACAAACCATAAACATGGGTATATGGTACTCGAAGGATTTTGGGTTTGAGCTAATTGCATATTCAGATGCAGATCTTGCAAGGTGTAATGATGATTGCAAAACCACATCTGGAGGCATTCAATTTCTGGGAGATAAGCTAGTCAGTTGGTCGTCAAAAAAGCAAGATTGTACAACAATGTCAACTGCGAAAGCTGGGTACGTATCATTATCTGCATGTTGTGCTCAAGTCATTTGGATGAGGACGCAACTGCTAGATTATGGATTTCGGTACAACAAGATTCCAATATACTGTGATTCACAAAGTGTAATTGCCATATCTTGCAATCCGGTACAACATTCACGTACAAAACACATTAACATTCGGTATCACTTTATCAAGTAGCATGTTGAAAAAGGTACCATTGAAATTACTTTGTTAGGACGGAATACCAACTTGCTTATCTTTTTACAAAAGCCCTTCCAAAGGAAAGGTTTGAGTATTTAGTTTACAGGATTGGTATGCGATGTATGACTCCAACTCAATTGGAGCATCTCACAAAGTTATCTTCTTAAACACAAGATCATACATCAAACAAATTTGTAAATAACTTTCAAAAACAAAATACAAAATTGAAATATTAAAAAATTAAAAAAACATCAAAAAAATATTTTTTTCTTTTCTTTTTCAAAAGTGAAAAAAAAAATGTCAACCTGCGAAGCTGAGTACGTATCATTAATCTGCATGTTGGGCTCAAGTCATTTGGATGAGGACGCTACTGCTAGATAATGGATTTCGGTACAACAAGATTCCAATATACTGTGATTCACAAAGTGCAATTGCCATATCTTGCAATCTGGTATCAAAAACAGTGTCGCCGTACAAAACACATAAACAACCGGTTATCACTAAATCCAAGGAGCTGTTGAAAAAGGTACCATTAAACTTTACTTTGTTGGGACGGAATACCAACTTGCTGATTTTTTTACAAAAGCCCTTCCAAAGGAAAGGTTTGAGTATTTAGTTCACAGGATTGGTATGCGATGTATGACTCCAACTCGGTTGGAACGTCTGGCAAAGTCATCTTCTTGAATGAAAGATCATACATCAAAACAAATTTGTAAATATTTTTCAAAAACAAAATACAAAATTGAAAAATATTTGAAAATTTTCAAAAACAAAATACAAAATTGAAAATTTTCAAAAACAAAATACAAAATTGAAAAATTTCAAAAACAAGAAAAAAAATATTATTTTACTATTTTTTTCATATTTTTCAAAACTAAAAAATCAAATAAAAATTTGAAAAATACAAAACACAAAAACACAATTCAAAAGATTCAAACACATATTTTCTTCGTTATCAGTTGCATGATATTGTATTTATCAAAAAGTGGTTCTTTAAATGCAAAATAAATGTGTCATGAACTAAGGGGGAGTAAATCATTTAAAAAATGATCTTTCACTGCTAAAATATGTGGTTTGTAATCAAAATCAATTCACAAACAAAGGATTTCTTTTTAATATATCTTTTAAAAATCATCAAGTTTGAAAAATTCAAGTGTGCAAAATTGCAAGAAATAACAATCTCTTGAATAAGTTCTTTAATTAGACATTTATTCGAGGGAGAGTTATGAAATTCTTAATTTTCAAACATCTTCTTAAAGAATGTTCAAAACTGCAAAATTAACTATCTTTCAATAAAGTTCTTTAATTAGATATTTTATTGAGGGGGAGTTATAAATTTTTTAGTCAAATCATCATCAGAAAATAAAAGTATGTTCTTAAAAGGAAAACTAACTTCTTTTTGAACAAATCTTTTCAAAAGAAAATTTTAAAAGTGGATAATTGTTTGAGGGGGAGTTATGAAATTTTTCAGTCAACAATGGGAACTTAACCGCAAAATAATTCAAAAAGATTTGATGTGAAAAGTGGTCTAACTCCAAGGGGGAGTTTTTTGGATCACAAAGATATACGAAAGTAATTACAAGGGCTAAAAGTGTAAATGTGCAAAAGAAGAACTTTCGTATGGGTGTTTATTGATTATAAAAGAAACTTGAGGGTCTGAAATGACAAGTTCAAAAGTTAGCTTTCGCAGGGTTAAAATAGCTTACGAAAAGAAACTTGAGGGTCTGAAATGTCAATTTCAAAAAGTTAGTTTTCGTAGGGTTAAATGAGCTTAAGTAAGGAAACTTAAGGGACAAAAAATGCCATAAGTGGAAAGTCATTTTCAGAAGTATAAATACAACAGTTTCATACGCAACCTTTTACACTTTCGTAAATTGATTAAAAAGGTTTCGTAAATACTCTGAGCTTTCGTAACAAAGAAACATGATCCAAATCGTTTTATTTGTTATAGTGCTTGCAAAACGTAAGAAAACGTGTCCTATTTGTATTATTTATGCTTAATTGTTAATATTAATTGAATGAAATAGGTTTTGTTTAGATCTAGGGTTTCGTAAATATGCAAAGTGATTAAAAAGTAAAATTGATTGAGGCAAAATGTTAATGTATGCCTTGTAACATGATTGGGATTGATTGATCACTAAAAATATCATTTGTGGAATAAATTCATTAGGTTTCGTAACGATGATAGGTTTCGTATCTTTGAAAAATTGCTTTTGGACATAAGCATAAGCTTAAATTGTTAATAAGATGATAAATAAGCTAAAAACAAGTCAAAAACATTCAGGATATCATGTTTTAATTGGTAAATATGTTTACGAAAGTAATTTTTTCAAAGTTTCAGTTTCGTAAAAGCTTATCAAAGGGTTTCGTGAACAGTAATAGGTCAAATGGGTTTCGTAAATGATATTTTGGGCTTAATCAATGGGTTTCGTAAGAAACAATGGGCTTTTAAGATTGGGTTTCGTATAAGATTATTAATGCGCCAAAAATTTTAACGAATACTCAAATGGGCTTAATTGTTAAACAAAATGGCATCTTACGAAAACAAATGATAAATTTTGTTACAGAATCATATTTTATATTGATAAATGGATCAAATGGTGAAGATTGTGTCCGGTTTTGACCGTTTCCTGAATTTAACAGGATGAGGATTGAGCAATCTACTGACCATCCAAATATCGTATATAAGATTAGGTTTTGTATAACAAAAATTTTCAGTCAAGTGATCAATGATTTCAAAAACATGAAGTGGAAATACAAATGGTGATCATAAAGTTTTCTCAATGTTTTATCAAAATGAAAAGTTCAAAGTTTTGAAAAAGAAGTGTGTCAAAAAAAACGTTTAAAAAGTGATTTATGACTATCTATTGTACATAATTGGGTAAACGGTCTAAGTTATGTCCGGTTTTGGCCATTTTCTGCAATGAACAGAATGATGTGTGAGTGGCTTAGTGACCATCCAGTTATTGTTTCATTAGATTGGTTGTATAATCAGTGTTTTCAGACATCTTTGAAAAACTTGTGTTTTGGAAAATTTATCTCAATTTGTAAATAAAAAAGACGTATCATTGTGTCAGAAAGTGGTACTCTTTCACTAAATGTTTTTTAAGAATATAAATTTATACTCTTGGATTTATTAAAATGGTTGTCATAAACTAGTGTTTTGCCAAATTGGTATTTTCAAAATCAGAGTATATTTTTATTATTCTTGAAAGAGTATCATTTCACAAATGCTTTTTGGTGAGGAAACTCAAAATAGAAAGAGAGATAAAATCCATACGCGAAAAAGCAAATCAAAGTATGCTCGAAAAAGAAATGCCAGAGCATACAAAATGAGATTAAAAGAAAAAGACGAATAAAGCGTATGGCATGTGCCCGAAAAAGCAAAAATTGGAACATGAGAAAGAAAATGATCAGAATATGCTCAAAAAGAATTGTCAGACCATATAAAAACAGACATAGTGGAAAGAGACAAAAATGTTATATAAATGTGTATTACATAAACTTTATCTCATTTCACTAATCATTTTATGTCATCATACAGTATTCCACATGGCTCAACAAGTAATTCCAGCTGCTCAACTTGTTCCAAAATTTCATACAATCGGGAGATGCAACAATTATGCGGTGTTGCAGAGTATTCCATGCTCTCCTGAATGCAAGATTGTTGGGCAGATTCTACTTGATCATCTACTTAGTTATGCTTTAACTGTCACTGCTGATGTCCCTGTTGTGTACTTACAACAATTCTGAAGGACGGTTAACAAAGTACCTGGTCCTGAAGAAACGATCAAGTTCATGTTGAATACTCAACAGTTTGTTTATACTGTGGATATGTTCCGAGACATTCTTCAGTTGCCTGCGGAAACTCCTGATAATCCATTTGTTGCACCAGTCAACATTGAAACTATTGAAGTTTTCATGAACAAGGTTGGCCATCAAGGTGTCATTGATAAAGTGAACGCTTTCTACACAAAGAATCTAGCTCAACCATGGCAAACAATGTTCAAGGTGTTCAACCGCTGTTTAACCACAAGAACATCTAGGCATGATCAGACAAAGATTAATATTCTTCAATTGTTTCATGCCGTGGTCAACCGAACAAGTGTTGATTATGCTACTCTTCTATGGTGGGATTTCATGAACAATGTGAAACAAAAGAAAGAAGCCATCTAGTATCCTCGATTCATCAAGCTCATAATTGCTGATTTAATGAAGAAATTCCCAGAAATTCCTAAACGGATTGAAGAGGATTATCATTCTATCAAAGATGATATTCCATTGGTTAGTGTGTACACTACTGGGGATGTGCGTGTACGAGGGATGCTGATTCTGGATGCGTTTCTAACTGAGGAGATCCGTGCCACTAATGACTTTAAGGAGTATGAGACGATGTTTATGAAGGTAGATGTTGCAATGAATCAACCATAACCAGTTGTTTCTACCCAAGGAACGCATAGGTCTACACCTAGAGCCCATAGGACACCTACCCTTACTGTTAGTCCTCAAGGGAAGAAGAGGAAGCAGAGTGCTGAAGAATCAAGTTCACCAAGGCAATCACACAAAATAACCATCAAAAGGAAGAAACCGAGTACAACTCCAATTCCACCTCCCAGTGATGATAGATAGAGAGATGAAATTGCTGAAGCCACTCTTTTAAGTCTTACTTTACACAAAACTGCTTTAGCAGTCGAGGCACAAGAAAATATAGCTAATGTACAAGAAAAGTTGGCAGAAGAGGAGATTGAAAAGCTGGTTGAAGGTGATGAAGATGAAGAATTCTTATGCAATGATTTGTTGAATCAGTTCTAATGATATGTTATGATTTGGTAGCTTAGGTTAGAGCCCGAGAGTCATTAGGAAAATACAGAAAAGGTTGAATGAAGCTGATGTAGAGATTGTGGAGAGAGAAGAAAGATTATAAGAGACTGAAAAAATAAAAGGAAAATAGTTGAGTAGATTGAAAAAGAAAAGAATGATGAAGAGATTGAAAATGAAAAGAACAATGATAATATTGAGGAAACAGATAAGGTTATTAAGGAGAAAGATATTGTTGATGATGTGACGGGTAGTACAAAGATTAGGAAAGAGCAGAAGCAGACACCAATTCCACACAACAACTAGATCCCGAGAATGTTTCATCTCTGATAAAAACATTTCTTGGAATTAACAGCTATTGCATCACCAACAACTGCTACTACATCCAAAGCTTCATCCATAACAAAACACAAGAAACAATCTATTTCTTTCAGGTCAAAGACTCTACCGGGAAGTATTGCTGGCATGTGCAGACGACGCGGTCTAATTCGTTCTCATATCAAAAACAAATTTGTTACTCATGATTTCTTTATGAGTGATAAGATCTTAACTATATATATATATATATATATATATATATATATATATATATATATATATATATATATATATATATATATAAAATATAGTATATAAATAAAATAAAAAAATAATAGTGTGAGTAAGTATTTCGTAAGGTTTTTAAGAAAATTACTTTTAACCAAAGTAAAATTCAAAACTTCCCGGGTCGTAATCCCAACGAGGCGTGAATTAAGAATCGTGTTTAAGTTTATGATCACGTGACTGAATGATCAAGATTTGATTTGGATTCTATTTCTACAACTAACATGCAAAAACAAATAAAGGCAAGCTAAAAACGAAAGCAATTAAAAATTTAAATTAAAACGTTAACGGGAATCTAAAAACGAGCCTTAAAAACCTAAATTACCAAATTTTAATCCTAAAAATGAAATTTTAATTTTTAAAGGTCCTAAATGATTAAAAATAATTTTAGAAAAAAGAATTATATTTTTTGACTTTTATTTTATTTATTATGAATCAAAAACTGATTTTATCTAAAAATATTATAAAAAATATTAAACTATTTTATAAAAATCTGAAAAAATTAGGAAAAGTGTTTTGATCAGTTAAAAACCTAAGAATATTAGAATGAGTCTACCAGCTTATCTCAATAAGCTAGAAATAAGCCCAAAAGGGCTGATGGCTTATAAGGGAAAACCCCCTTAAATACCAACTGGCCCAAGGATCTAACGAAAAAGACCCAAGGGCGTAGATGGTATTGTGTGGGAGTGTTAAGGTGTTGGTAGAGTTGAGGTTGAGGTCTCGGGTTCAACCCTTGAGACTTCCCTCAATTCCCAATACTTTTATTTTGCAATTTTTTTTATGAAAAAGTTAAACAAGGCTGAAATAAGCAACTTTTGTGAAAACACTTTTGCTGAAAAATAAAAATAAGCCAAAAATAAGCTGAAATAAAACTCAAATTTGCTTAAAAGCTTTTGACACAACAAGCTAAAACTAATTGGACTTTTTGACTCAATAAGAAACTAGAAAGCTAATAAGCTAAAAACAACTAATTACCTAAACATAATAAGCACTTTTAATAAAACAACTTTTTATGAATTTAACAAATAAGCACAGAATAAGCTAAAAATAAACTCAGAACACTTAAAAGCTTAATAACATTTTAAACCTAAACTGCTTATGAATAAAAACTACTATAAGCTAAAGCCAAACCCAAATAAGCTAGAAATAACCTAAACTAGACTTTAATAAGCATATTTAAACCAGAATTAGCAAAACCAACAAGCTAGAGTCTAAAACCACAAAACAGATTTAGCTTATGCATTAAGCTATAAGAATAAGCCAAAAAAAATATTAAACAACTCTAAATAAGCTAGAAAAGACTAATGAAAAAGGCACATTACTGTTTTTGGTTTTTCTAAGATTTTGTAAAAGCTAAAACAGCTATATGCAGCCCTATTTCTAAGCATTTAAATAATGACCTTAAACTTTAAAAAGCTAAAACAGAAAAAGTACTATATCTAAAGAGCTTGTGCAAGAAATTTCAGATCCTAAATCAAGATTAAACTACCCTAAAATTGAGATTGAAAATGAACATTTAGACTAAAAACTATGACTTATGACATATTACCAATTGATGATTAAAACCAAAATACAAGCACATACCTATCAAACCTTGCTACTACTTTATTTTAGGACTTAAACATGCATAGAAATCACAACTTAAAGCAACAATAAAAAATTTGAGCATATAAGTTTCAAATCTGAGACTTCTGATCTCAGATTCAAAATTTCTATACACAAACCTATGAAAAACAGATTTAGGTTAAATAAACTTTTAGAATCTGACTTAAACTATTATTTTAAGCTAATCAAAACTGACTTGAGTGTCAAAAGCAAACTAGCAGTTCTAACTCAAGTTAAAACTGCTAGTGCCAAACACCCCTTTATCAAACACAAATCCATATCAAGCATATTTTTAAACTATTTTAACCTTAGACTATTGAAAAACAGATGATCAACTAAGTATATTAGAGACTAATAAGCAAATTTTAATCAAAAAAAAGCACTTATCAATAAGCTAGACTCTTAGACATTTTTTTGGCTTTTTATGTAGTTTTTATGAAGACTAAACAGAAGCTTAAAACAGATTATCAAAAGCATAAAACTAGATCACATAAGCAATATGAATTCAGAATAAGTAGTAACAAACACCAATAAGCAAAGAATAAGTAGTTTTAACAAGCAAAAAGTAAATAGCTAAAAATTGGAAAATGGATCTTACTTTTCTCTTTGCTCTAAACAAGGGTGAGTTTGCTCTTAGAGAGCTTATCTACTAAGCTCCAGCTTATCTATGATAAGCTGGTATTGTCTTAAAAGGCCTTCCGGGTCTGGATTTTCATCTAATAAGCTGTGGTGATTTTTAGGAGAATTAATGGAACAGAAACACATGATTTATAAACTCACTTGTAAACTGATTAAAGCTTAAATTTCATCAAAATAAAGACATGATTAAAGTGAAAGGAACATAAAACTTGTAAACTTGTATTTCATTAAAACTTTAAAGTTACATTACTTGAAAAAGTAAATACATTAAAATGAAATAAGCTGAAATAAGCAGAAAATAAGACTGAAAAATAAACCTCAACTCATCCTCACCTCTTCTCAAAGGAAATCCTAATCTATTTATAGAAGAGCTTGTGCACAGGGGTGTGCTTCTTGTGCTTGTTGTGTGAGAGGCTTGAGAACTCTTCATCCTGGCCTTCCATTCCAATCTTTAATCCATCTGAGCCCTTGATTCTTGTCATGTTCCATCAGCCAATCAAATAATATGGGATTGCCAAGGTGTCAATCCCTTTGTCATTTCTTAGGGAATAGGTTAGTGGGGGTGTGAGTTGGTTTTGTTGGGATTTGTAGGGTGAGATGAAAGGGATGGGTGAATAATGGGTTTTGGCGGGAAATATTTTAGGTTATATTCGTTTGACTGGGGTGCAGGGTTAACGGGGTTAAGGATTATAGGGACTAATGATGCAATAGTCAGGGACTAACTATGTTAGTCCCTAAGGATTAAAGGTGAAAAGGTTGTAGGATAAATGGGCTAACAGGGTTATGGGCTGCTAAAGTGGTTTGGGCTTTTTAATTTGGTTTGGGCAAGATTTTATTAATTGGATTTTGGACTTTACAAAGGCTTTTGATTTAATAGAAAATCTTAATGGGCTGACTCGGCCTATTAACTTGGGTATGGGTTGGCCCATTTAAGATGCACACGTCTTTTGGCTTCCACTTTTCACACTCTTTCCATTCTCATGCCCGGTTTTGTCGGTTTTGGCTTCATTTTTGTCCTTTAGTGAATATCCGTTACCTGCACATCACAAATCATAAAACACACATATATTTGGCATTTTATGTCCGTTTTTTTGTCATTTAGGCTCGTTTTTATAGGTAAAAGGTTTATGTAATTAAGCACATTGATATTTGCTAAATTGTACATTAAATTACCCGGGATTTTGCCAAATAAAAGCCATAAAAATGCCATTAAGATGCACACGTCTTTGGATCATACTCTTTCCATTCCCTTGCTCGGTTTTGTCAGTTTTGGCTTCATTTTTGTCCTTTAGTGACTATCCGTTACCTACACAACACAAATAGCAAAACACATATATATTTGGCATTTTATGTCTGTTTTTTGTCATTTAGGCTCGTTTTTATATGTAAACGGTATGTGTAATTAAGCACATACCAATGAGCAAGATTCGAGAAGTTCTTGATCATTGCAACAAGATTGTACCTGACACAACATTTGCAAAAACCAAAGAAATGATCACACAAGAGATGCCACGTTTGGTTAATCTTGCAGTTAACAAAGATCGTGAAGTTGATCCTATAAAGGCTAAAGAAATGATCGCCAAAGAATTTGAAACTCATAGACCAAAAATGATTGAAGAACTGTTTGAAAGCATATGCTTAATACAACTCTCAATCTTTATCCCACAATAAGCACGTCAACTGCTAGAAAATCATCTGCTGATCTTCAACATCAATTGTATCTAAATATGAAGTCAAAGCCTCAAGATCCAGCAGTTGATCCAGAAATATAGGAACTTTTGAAAGCTAAGTTTGAAAAACAATAACTTTTCGCATATCACGATGAACATCATAGGAATACTAATCCTCCTGAAGGGGGAGAAACATAGCGAAAATATATTTTTGAAAAATAAAAGCAGATAAAGTAAAGGAATCTTTTGTGAATGAAAGACCAACTCTACCGACGATGAAGTGATACGGTATAATATACACTATATAATATAATATATTTCAACAAGAGCAATTAAGAAAATTCCCTAAGAAAAATTCACTCTTTAAAATATATATATATATAATATATAATATACGTATGTTTACCGGAAACGTTATGATTTCCAAGCGGTACCTCGTTTTCCCACACGATTTGAGAAATTGAATAACCGTCGCTTGATTTAGTTAGTGATTGAATGGGTTTCGATGATTGTTCGGGGTTGCTTCTATAAATAAAGTAAAACAAGTAATTAAAAACAATTAAGCACTTAACAAATACGGGTAAACAAATTAAAGCGCACAATTAAGCAAGTAAACTAATTTTAACTCCTAAAAATGTAAACTAAATTTTAATCCTAAGATAGGAACATTAAAGAAAATTTTAGGAGAGAAAAACATTTTTTTGAATTATTTTGAATTTATTATGAATTATTAAACTATTTAATCTAATTAAATCTTAAAAAAAAATGGCAATTTAAGTACTAACTAATTTGGAAATAAGATTTTTAAACTTAGAAAAGTCTAAAACAAATAAAAACTCAGAAAAACTAATTTTAACTATTTTTAAATATTAAAATCTATTTTAAAATTAAATATATAAAAGATCAAAAAATGAAAATTAAGATCTAAAAAGTGTATAAAATGATTTACTGAATGTTAACTTAAAGCTTCTTTTAATAAAACTAAAACTATTTTTTTGTTATTTTTCTAAGCTTTTTCTATTTTTTATTGTTTTTTTAAGATTTTATTATTAAATAATTATTAAAAATAAACTAATTGATGAAAAATTACGAATAAAATTAAGGAAAAATCTATAATGCAACGAAGATTACTAGAAAAATATAAGATCCAACTCAGCTTATCAAATAAGCTGAGAAAAGAGATTCCTCAAATGAGCTTATATGGCTACGGCTTATTAATAAAAGGAAAAAGTCAAAACGTGTATAAGTTTTTAATGAAATGAAACACTGATGGATGAGCTAATGTAGCACACTTGTTAACACGTATGGCATATAAGAGGGAGGTCGTGGGTTCGAGGGTGGTTAACCCATTTTTGCACTTTTTTTTTATTTTTGCTTTTTATGAAAACTGAATAGTAGGGCTTATAGAGGACATAAAAGTAAGCTATTTTAATGAAGGGAAAATAAGCTGAAACTAACTAATAAGCTCTTAAACAGCTTATCAATAAGCTGCCTTCAGAAAGTGGTGTTTTGACCTTGCTTCTACTTAAAAGCTTGTAAAAAGCTTAATTTAAGTTCAATTTTTAAAACAAAAGAAGCTTAGTAAAGCTTATGATGTGCATGAGCTTAATATTAAAGGAGAAAAGAGCTGGAGATACATTTAAGCAACTAAAAATGATGATAAAATAAGCAAACTCAGACAATAAGCAAAAATGCACAAAATTTAGTTAAGCTAAATTACCTAATAAGCTAAACTAGATTATGAGCTTTTGAGAACTTATACAACTACTAATAAACTATCTATTTAAGCTATAAAAACAAATCCCTTAAGCTAAAATTAACAATTTAAGAAACTACTTAATTACCTACTGTTTTTGTATTTTTGGCTGTTTAAGCTGTTTTTTTAAGCAAAAATTAAGCTAGCAAATGAAGTTGGAAATGGAAAATAAGCAGTGACTAATCTTAAGCTATATGAAAACTAAAACAATCCTAAATCTAAGCTTTTAATTCCTATTTTATCTAGTCTAAAATGAAGCTTAAAGATCAGCAGTACTAACTGATGTTAGTACTGCTGGTGCAATTGGCACAAACAAAGACCAATAGTGCAGGCTCCCTTTGAGGTTTGGTGCTGCACTAAACACTCTCTTTGAGTGTGGATAAACACAAGACAAGCACAAACAAAAGCCTAGAGGACCTAACTCAAAAATAAGCAATCCTAGTTTAAGATTTAAAGTGTCCTGGTGCTGAACCTTTTAAAATAAGCCATAACTTTTTCATTTCCAAAATTTAACCTATAAAAACTATTTAAAACTTGTTAATTTGTAAGAACTCAGCTGACTCAAGAGTTTTGCACAAATTTTATTGACTTTTTATGGTCACAATGGCTTATGCCAAACACTCCTTAAGATTATTGACAGACTTGAAAAGCTTCATGAAATGAAATCTATTTATCAAGAGCCTAACACCAGATGATTTTTAGCTTATAACAAACCTAATTAACTCTAATTAACAACTAATTAAGCAATAATCTAAGATTTAAACTAATTTTCTACTATTTTTGGTTTTTTAAGACTTATATGACAAATTATATAAGAACTATGATCTAGACTAAGAAAATCAAAAACAGATGAACAATTAGGACTATTAAGCTAAATGATCCACAAATAAGCACTAATAAGCTAACTTAATAAGCAAATAAGCAGATCTAGGATATAAAGCAATAAGACAACTATCTAATCTAAAAAGCAAGGGAAATAAAGAGAGACTTACTTATTCCTCTAGCTAAACAAGAGGTCCTATTAAAAGGCAGCTACAAGCTCTCCTAGCTTATAAATAAGCTAGAAGTTAAGTCCATAGAGATCCTTCCCTTACTGATCTCTCTTCCAAATAAGCTCATTAATTCAAATCCAAAGGTAAATAGAACTTAAGCTGATTTATTGAATTTAAGTATGATTAAGACAATTTTAATAAGCTCTATTTCAGCTTATAGACTGAAAGAGCTTAATATGAGCTTATTAGGTTGTGGAGACACTTTGGCTATTTTAGAAAGCTTATGAAATAAGAGAAAAGAAAGTTTATAACTAAATTAAACTAAATTTCATTAGTAAAAACTGAATTACATTCCTTAAAAAGAAATTACAACTGATTAAAAATTACATTAAGCTTAAAAACTATACTAGGCTAAAAACTAGAAAAGGAAAAAGATAAAGGAACATCTATGTGTGTGTGAAGAGGGTGCTATTTATAGCACCCTAGTGAAGCTTCTAGGCCTCCTGAATCCATCTCCTAGCCTTTAATCCGCACCCTTGATTCTTCTAATCATTGCCAAATGATTTTGAGCCGTTTGATTATTTTTGTGTGTATCTGAGGATCGCCAACGTGTCATTCCAATGGGGAGTCATTGTGCTAGTTGTGTGAGTAGTTTAGCACAAAATCCCACCACTAAGTGTGCTTTCTCCATAGCTGACGTGGCTTGATCATGAGAGAGGTTAAGTAATCCCTTGATAAAGACTGATTTGACCCTTCATTTGTGTTAAGGAGCTCTTGAATTGACTAACGCACCCTTTGATTTGGATTTGCCCTTTGTTTTGACTGCTTGGTGAAACGGGAGAGACGAATGAACAGTAATTAAGTCTTCGCGCCTTTTTACAACTGAAACGGGTAACTTAATTTTAAACTTTGGCCCTTTGACGAATTCAGTCCCTCTCTTTCTTTTCTCCCTTTCTAGTTATAAAAGGTTTAGGAAATATGCAAGTTTGGTCCCTGGAGTTTATAAAAAGAGAGTTGGGTTATGGTTTTGGGCTTATGAATCCGGGTGAGGCCCATTTAGGCTTAGGGACCATTTATGGATTTTTCTGAAAGTTGAGGGGCTTAAATGGAATATTTTGGGTCTTGTTGACTTTTGTTGACCATGATTTGACCACTTTGACTGAGGGTTTGACTTTTCCTGGCTTTGCTTCCGGCTTTTGTTCACTCTTCCGTTCTCGTGTCCGTGCTTGCTTGTTTTTGATGGTTTTCTTGTGATTTTTGATATATCCGTACCTGCACACACAAAACACAAATACAAGCATATTTTTGCCATTTTTGGTCTGTTTTGGGTTTAATTGGGCTTTTTTAAGTACAAACGGATATGTGTATTTTACACTTATCAAAATTCCCCAAACTAAACGATTGCGTGTCCTCACGCAATATCACATGCCTTATAACCAAATACCTCGAAACTTCCCCAAACTAAACCTTTGAAAAGTAGCAAAGATTTTTGTTGAGAGAGATAAGAGATCACAAGTTATAAAACACCCGATTTCCCATTTTCAAAGATTTTTTTTATGGTTTTTCTTGATAATTAACTACCTAACTACAACTTATTTGTGTTGACATAACGTATTGTTTTCATTACCTTATTGGTAACTTTGATGATCATAGAACAAAAAGCACAATTAAGTGTCTAAAAGATAACTTCATCATCCCCGATTTTTCATTTTTCCCATGCTAAGCTTAAAAACAAGATCACTGCTATCGAGCTGTTTGTTTGCAAATTATTTGAGAGAGCGTTTGGGTAGCATCTCTCTTACTTTTTTTGGAATGTAATTGCATTGGTTGTTAAAATTTTGATTCTGATTTTAGGATCTTACGATATTGCAAAACAAAAATGATCAAGATCTTCGATAGGATCTTTGCAAACGTTTGAGATCTTATAGGAAATTCGATCTGACAATAGGATCATTAAGATCTAATCCGATTTGATCTTACTTTTCTCGAACCTCAAACTAAAAAATTACAAATTTATAGATTGTGTCTTGTACAATTTTTGAAACAACATGTTAATCTTTTTAAACATTTCATAATCGTAATTTATGACAATATTTCTATGAAATATTCATATAATTTTGTGTTTATGATAAATAATAATATGTAGATTTGTATAATATTACAAAAATAAAAAATGATAATATAGTATGATCATATGATCCTGATCCGATCTTCATTCTCAATCTTGCAAAAATGAACACGATGCTAAGTAAAATCCTTGCATACGACACAAACACAAACCTAAATTGAAAGAAACAAAGACAAAGTTAAGATATTAAAGGCGTGTATTTAGCATGT
The DNA here is from genome assembly GCA_026074375.1 of Tanacetum coccineum. NCBI lineage: Eukaryota > Viridiplantae > Streptophyta > Magnoliopsida > Asterales > Asteraceae > Tanacetum > Tanacetum coccineum. Next base: position 65,573 of record BQNB010016495.1, read on the forward strand.
ATTTAAGAGTATTTATTATATTAAAATTAGGGTCTTAATTACAAGACAGTAATATGTTTTTTGAGTAGTGCTATTTAGACTTAAAACATATGCCTAAATACATGTCTAATGCATAAATCATTTGTAGAATTGTATTATGTATTTTTTCTCTTTAAATTTTCATCAATCATTTTTTAAATCATTAAGTACATTTGTAGGCACAATTAGTAAGCATAATAAACATTTTTTTTTCATTAATATATTAACAAGGTATTTATAAATCACTAGAGGTGGCTAATTTGGTAATAAGGCCCTATAAGAATCATCACCCAAACCCAAAGTGCGAGAAATCTAAAGATCAAACTATGCTCTAAGCAAACAATGCTTTATGCAAACTATGCTTTAATTTCGGTCACGTCAACCTTCTCAACGGGGAAACATTACCCGCTTTGAGTTTAAAGTTATGAATTATGATCTTAAATTTTACCTATTGCACATGCCATTTATGTTTCTATTCGGCCATTATTCGTTAACAAAAAAAATTTGTATGTTGCGTGTATAAACATATGCTTTGATGGGTTGATATGTATGTCTTCCTTTTATTTCTATAAACATCGGTTCTTTACGCATCACTTGGTGTTAAAAAAAAGTAGTCGGTTTGTTTCCTTCTTTTGTTGAATTCTTTTTCATGGTTTGAAATAATTTGATAAATAAAAAGCTCATGTTTTTCGAGAACAATTAGAAATGGTCATCTAAACAAAAACTTACTAATTACTATGTCACGTTCTTGAAGCCGAGCTCCAGGGAGTTGCCACCGTTGTTCCAAATATTGTTGGCTCCACAATCTACTTCTTGGACTTTGTTGTCGTGTTAATACGGCTACGGTGATCTATTGTGATAATGTAAGTGCCATTTTTCATTAGGATAATCTCGTCAACGTCAATAAACAAAACACGTAAAATGGATAATCACATTTGTTAATGTGTGCATAAGAGTAAAGATTTTTGAATGAACTAATGCGTGAAAATGTGGCATGCGGTCAATCCCGAGTCTTATTACCTATTTACAAAGACTCTATCAAGAGTTCTTATTGAATGAATTTGGGTCTAAGCATACTAACGCCTCCTAGCTTCGAACGTTGTAAAAGATTTGTATATATAACTTTGAATACCATTTGTATTTTAGGTTTATGTAGTATCATTATTAGTAGACATACCGGTTACCCAAGTAATTATATACAGTAAATCTTTAAGATTAAATAATGAGAATAATAAAGCCTTTAAGTTCCCTCCATATAATATCTAGATCACGAGTTAACTACACGGTTGTAAAAGTTAGTTTATGTGCATGTTAACGTTTTTCTGTAATTATTTTCTTGAATGAATTTACCGTGGTTGTTAAGATCTTGATAATGATCTTAGGATATTACGATTTTACGATACTGCAAAGCAAAAACGATCCAGATCCTGCGTAGGATCTTTGCATGCTTAAGATTATATAGGATCCCGATCTTGACCATAGGATCTTAAGATCTACTCCGATTCGATCTTACTTTTATCGAACCACGAACTAAAAAACTACCAATATATGAGTTGTGTTTCCTAGATATTAAAAAAAACAAGTTAATCTTCTTAAATATTTCATAATTATAATTTACGATAACATTCCTATGAAACATTCATATAATTTTGTGTTATGACATATAATAATTTGTAGATTTGTATAATATTACAAAGACTATTAAGAAAATGACATTATAAGATCTTACGATCTCGATCTTGCAAAGACGAAAATAATCCTGAGTAGGATCCCGATCTTAAAAACGTTGGAATATACCTCAGATAGTCGGATGACATACTCAACAAACGTATAATACGGGAATCAAATCAGGTTGTCATTTTCAACGTTTTTGCTAAAACCTGGAACTGGTTAATTTAATATTAAAAAAACGAATTTAATAACATGGAATATTTGGTGCTTAAATTATACGCGTTACATGCGCGTGCGTATGCGAGGAAGCAAGAATTAAAATCACGCGCAAAATGCGGGCACAGGTAGACCTGCAGCATACACGGACCCCTTTTCCTCCCAAATTTGATGTCAGGAATCAACAAACAAATACAGGCTTTCTATAAATTAAAGTTATAAAAAATTAAAAAGTAAATTCTTTATTTAAAATATTTTTCTAAAATATATAGGGTTTAGACAAACAAAAACTTTTGAGACGAGGAAATGCTTAATGTGCACCTTGATATCGTATAAGCTAACTTTTACACTCAATTTTTTATTCCATCTTTGCCGTTCAAAAAAAAAAAGTTTGTATAAAAAAACGTAAGGTTTCGATTTATTTGTTGCTATGAATCATAATCGATATAACTTTAATAAAAGGGTAGAATGAGAGGTTTTTAGATAGATAGGTTATTAAACTATCAACTTTTGTTCGTCTAAGTTACTAAACCTTTTTTTTATTCATTTGGGTTACTGGACTATCAAAGTTTAACTTTAAGGTTACCGAACAACAAAAGTGTGTTCATTCAGGTTATCTCGAATACTGGCAACCGGTATAGTGTGTTTTGACCTTCTCCACGTTAGCTTTTTGTGGGTCCAGTTATCCAACTCATAAACTTATTAGGTTATTTGACAAGTATCTTACTCAACTTTGCGAATTTGTTCGCTTAAGTTACTAAAGTTTGTTGTTTTGTTCATCTAAAAATACCTCTAGAAAATACATGTTATGTTTTTATATGCATTTTTATACGCATATTTTTATACACGCTTTTATACACACATTTTATACACGTTTTTATACACACAGTTTTTTACACGTTTTTATGCACACGTTTTTATACACACAATTATTTATATATATAGTACAGTGAAAGTGATTTCATTGAACTGAAAATGAAGAATAGTACAAGGTATTTATACAAGAAATAAGCGGGAAAAGAAAAACTAACTCTAACTAACTATCTTCTAATGTTACAACATAAACCTCTAAACTTTCTATAAGTTACACTTTGGTCCTTGTAGTTTCTGCAATGCTTCTCTTACAAAAACCGTGTATAAAACCGTGTGTATAAAAATGTGTACTAGAATGTGTGTTTAAAAACGTGTGTATAAAAATGTGTGTATAAAAAGATGTGTATAAAACCGTGTATAAAATGTGTGTATAAAAATGTGTGTATAAAAACGTGTTTATAAAAATGTGTATAAAATGTGTAGATAAAAATGTGTATAAAAACGTGTGTAAAAATTCGCAAAGTTTAGTAACTTAGGTGAACAAATTCACAAAGTTCAGTAACTTATTTGTATCAAAAGTCAAATGTCACGCTGGCAATGTAACCGGGAATTAACACTAGCAACCGGTCACCGATAGTTCGATACCAAATTTAACCGGTTTTGATAGTCCAGTAACCCAAATGAACAAAAAAAAGTTTAGTAACTTAGGCGAACAAAAGTTGATAGTTTGGTAACCTTTCTATCTAAAAACCCTATATTCAACACTCCAAATGAAACGGATGTTTCTATAGTAGTATGGTGTTTCTGATACTTCGTTACTAGACAAGTTCAATATAACACCCCTCGTCTCACACATAACCTAATATAACACAAATATAACAAAAAAAAGTAAAAAAGAAGTATAATATTGTTGGTCATGACGGCGCCAACAGGGACGGAGCCAGGAATTAATATTAGGGGGGTCTCGAATTTTTTTTATCCGTTAGTAACATAAAATTAACCGGTTGATACACTGGTTCGGATATACATTAATACGTTTTTATATAATACATAGTTGATAGTACAAGTAATCAAAGCACAATTTCAATGAAAGCAATTCGTTTATGTAATCTTCCATCTTCCATCTCTAGTTTTCTCTCTAATAAATCTTCCAACTTTTCTCTTCTCTTTTCTACTATTTTGCTTATTGGTATAGCTTGATGTTGTGAAATGGATTAAGCTTTTGGGATAACAACCTCCTTCTTAATGACTTCATGAATTTTCGGGTTCACCCGTCTTTGACTTTGCACCGATGGTTTACAATCGTCTTCCATCAAAATACCCTTGATATCGGTTATTTTCCAAGCAATGGCACGTTTATGATATTTAAGAACATTAATGAGAGCTTCTTTTTGATCGCTTTTTAAACCTTTTGCTATGATGACATGTAACTTATCGTTTTCTTCCAAGAAAGCATATTCTAAGTGAGATGGTAAGTCTTTTAATTCCAATTCCGGAGGCTCTTCAATTGAAGATTTGGTCTCGGTAACTTCACTTTTCTTAAGGTCCATCGGAGGAAGTTGAAACAGGTCTGTAGAATACTAGTAATCTTAAGATCAACCAAGAACAATAAGTGAGATGTGGGTTGGATTGTTAGAGAAAACTTGGATGGAGTCATAAAGAAAAGCATCGATTTCTTCCAAAGTAAATTCGGAAGTAAAGGAGGGGGGGGTGGGGGGGGGCTCAGACGTCGACAGTTGGGATTGACACTTGAAAAAATAATCACTAGAAACTCCTAACATTCCGGAACATACCTATAATTATATCAATGATGGTCAATTTCGGTTTACCGATTTGTCATTCGTAGAGGAATATTTCATGGTTTGGTCTAAATTGATGTGACGGCTTCGTTGTCAACACGAGGGTGATTTCTCCTTCGTAAACGTCAATTAAGGTACGACCGGTTTTCAAAAATGACCTTCCAAGTATAAGAGGTACTCGGGGATCAGCTTCGAAATCGACAACTACAAAATCGGCGGGAAAGTGGAATTTTCCAACTTTAACGTAGACGTCTTCGGCTAAACCCTTAGGGTAAGTTATGGATCGGTCTGCTAACTCTAAAGTCATTCGAGTTGGTGAAAGTTCGGGCAAAGAAAAAAGTACCGTACGGGCACGTAAAAGTCGTTTTCTCTTGATCTTGAGGATCAATTGGAATTTGAAAATATCCCGAAAAATGACTTTTACGTGCCCGTACGGTACTTTTGATATAAGTTTTGCGGATGCTTTGTTTTTAATGCCGAGATTTGCTCCTACGATTAGGGATTTGTTAATGAATTCGAGCAACTTTTCTTTATTCATTAACAAATCCCTAATCGTAGGAGCAAATCTCGGCATTAAAAACAAAGCATCCGCAAAACTTATATCAAAACGCAAATCTTGAAACATTTGAAAAATCTTCTCTTTTTGGTATGAAGCTTTTTCTCGATTCTTTTGATTGTCTCGTCTTGAAGGATAAGGAATGTTTGCCTTAGGTACCGTCTTCGGAATCTCGGGTTCCGGAATAGGTTGAGGGATAACCGGAGGTAGGATTTGAGCGGTACTTCCTTGGAAATTATTTTTCTCCTCATCCGTTATTTCCTCGGTCTCTCGTTCCACTACCTTTTTCGGGGAATGTTTAGTTGGATTCGAGGGTCCCTCGAGCGAATAAGGAAACATCATGAGCTTAATCACATCATTAGGCACATTCCTAAATCGTAAGGTAAAAGTAATCCTTTTGAAACTATTAATATGAGCATGAGGATTTTCATTTTCTAAACCATGAAACGGGTTCGCTTAAACCGATTGAAGCAAATTAGTTTTGATCTCAAAATGATCGGCATTGATTTCGGGTAAAACAATAGTTCCTCCATAGTAATTCCTCCATAGTGCACGGAGGGTGCACGGAGTAATTCCTCCATAGTTCGATCTGCCATCGCGACTATGGTTGGTCCAGGAATTGGCTCTTGTAAAATGCAAGGTTAAACAACAACCGGAAGGGTTTGTTGTTGTTGACGACGGTTACGGTTACGAGTTTGAGAGCGAGTGCGCATGCACTTAACAAAGATAAATTAAAAAGGAGAAATCTAGAATTAAAAGAAAAATTTTACACTAATTTTTTTTTAGCAACAACAAATTTTAACGGTTACACATAAGAGACTTAAACCAAATAATCAACTAGTTCACGGTAGCTCTTGAAAATTGCTTTTCAAGGTGAGCCG